>PVKS010008068.1:0-70023 GCA_004027875.1 Aplodontia rufa
GAAATCTTTTCCTCTGTCATTTAGTATTTGTTCAATCATCTTATTCTTTCAGAGTCAAGGTTCTCTCCTCCAATAATAAATTATTCACTTATAAAGAGAAATCAGACAAAAATAACAGTGAATACAGGGAAACTGAAGTGTGTTGTATACATGTAATTCAATTATTATCTATTTATAAGGGAATATGATCAATTATTAATTTTCTGCTTATATGTAAATATCAGGATCCTTGAATACTAACTTCAAAATTTTTATTGAGAAATTTATTATTGAAAAACCACACAAGTTTTTAACAAAATAATATAAAATATGTATATATTCTGGATATTAGATTTACCCCCAGGAGAGCCCTCCCAATTACTCCCTTATCCCTCCCTTCCCCTTCCCACAATATCTCTAAAAAAGTATTAGGTTGTATAACATTACACCTTACCTGGATTTAACACATGATAATAGACCACCTTTCTCAATGGCCAGGGTCTAGATCCAGCCTCCACAGATGAGTGGAGACATTCGACCCTTAGTTCTCTGGGTTAAGCTGATTTTACTCAGCATAATTTCTTCCATAGCCATCCATTTACCTTCAAAGGCTGCAATATCATTGTTTCTAATTGCTGTGTAAAATTTCATGGTATATATGTACCACAGTTTTGGGATCGATTCATCAAGTGAGGGACATCTGGGTTTTTTCCATAATCTGGCAATAGTAAATTGAGCTGCTATGAACATAGATATTGCTGTGTCACTGTGATGTGCTGATTCTAAATCCCCTTGAAAAATACCGAGGACAGGAATAGCAGGATCGTATGGTGGGCTCATCCCTAGTTTTTTGAGGATTCTCCACACTGCTTTCCAGATGGGCTGTACAATCTACAGCTCCACCTACAGTGTGTTAGTGTTCCTATCTCTCCACAGCCCCTCCAGCATCTATTATTGTTTATTTTCTTCATTTTTGCCATTCTGACTGACGTAAGGTGATATCTTAATGTAGTTTTCATTTGCATTTCTCTAATTACTAGTGATTTGGAGCACTTTCTCACATATTCATTGGCTTGATCAATATCTTCTGTTGAGAAGTTTCTATTTAGCTCTTTGGCCCATTTATTCATTGGGTTGTTTGTGGTTTTATAGTTGAGATTTTTGAGGATTTTGTAGATTCTGGATATGAGGCCCCTGTCAGAGGAATCATAGCCCATGATTCTCTCCATTTCCATAGGAAACCTCTTGACTCTTTTGATTGTTTCCTTGGCAGTACAAAAGCTTTTTAGGTTTATGGCACCCCATTCACTTATTTTTGACCTTACTTCCTTCACTTTAGGAGACATGTTGAGAAAGTCTTTGCCTACTCCCAAATGCTGAAGTGTTGGACCTAATTTATCTTCCATCAGTTGTAGTGTAGCTGGTTTAATTCCTATGTATTAGTAATATATAGCCTAGTGTTTCCCCATTGGAGTTAAAATCATGGATCACTCAGAAATCATATTTAGAAAATAATTTTGCTTGAAAATATTCTGTATATGATATTTTATCAGAGTTCTAGAGAATGAGGCAATTCCAGTTATTTTTTGGCTGATTAAATATCTGGGATATACCATACATATTCATTTTGAAAACAACTCCACTCTAGGTTCGACAAGATCAGGGGTGGCTTTGCTTGTGCATGTTTTTAGTTATCCAAGATTGTTCTTAACACAGTAAGCCCCACATTCATGCTTCAGTGGAGTTTGATTTATAAGGACAAACCAGTGCTTTGGAAATGTCATATGCTTATTTTAATGGTTTTATAATTAAGCAGAACACAGGTTGTTTTCTTTATGGGATCCCACCCACAATCACCCTATTGATTTTTTTTCACTATTTAAAATAGTATGTCAGGGTGAAGGTAAAGAAGAAAACAAATTATGATCTAATCTAAGATGTAGATCTGTATTGGAGTGAGAGTGCTGACCTGTGAAATACATCCACAGAGTGTTTGCAAATTCATTCCTATTGTCAAAATGATTAAAACACATCTCCTCTGGGTGTTACACTGGGCACTAAGATATCTGGAAGTTTCCAAAGAGACTCGTGAAATTAAAACTTTAAAATAATCTACACATACTTGTATTAAGGAAGATGAAATTTTTAATTATGGAAGGAATATTTTTATTTCCCTTAAAGATAACTTTGAGACTAATATTTTGTCATGGACCTTACTCAAGGTTAACCTTTCTCATGGAAGCAATCTTCATCTTTATTCATTGAAATAAGGTATAGAAATAATAAAATTTATTCACTGAAATGAAGAGCAGTAGTATATTGAAAGGTAGTTTACAAGTGCATGATCAGAAATTAGTTACCTTATATCATTTCTCCAATTATTTAAGCATCATCAAATGCTGCTTTATATCAAGACATGGTATAATTTCTGATAGAAATTAGAAAAAAATAAGCCTAGAGAAGCTAGTGAAAATTTAAGTGTAACTTCACATTATCCGTGGTATTTTAAGACCCCCAAGAAGGACCTCACAAAAAAAGAAGTAATTATGTTTCACCATAAGAATTAGGTATTTGTAATAATCAGCTTGCTCTGAGGTCAATGTTGAAATAAAGATGAATAGAAAATAAAGTGAATGCTCAGCAATAGCTAAGACTGAAAATATAGGTCGGTACTAAGTTGGAGATGACCTTAAAGGCCAAACTAAGCACATGGACAATTTTTAGTTTCTTGAGAGACAAAGAAACTTTTCTCTTTACTCTTGCCAATTCCCAGAGAAAAGACTTGTGTAGAAAATACTTAAGGAAGTGGATCTGAAAACCTACATGGAATAGTCCTAATGGGCTGCTCTCCTGCACTTCACCTTGGAGATTGCATGAGACCTCAACAGCATTCCAGTAATGAACCCCTTTTTCAATGACAAATCTAGAAGAAAGTGTCAGTTAAAAAGAAAATGAGCCTGACCTATAACTGATGCTGAAAGTGACGCAGAGTACAGGCAAGGTCAAGAAAAAGTTTCTGAAAGGTGTGTGCTAACTGTAGTGCTTTGTTCTGTTTATTGTGAGACGCATGTGTGTGTGTGTGTGTGTGCACAAGTACAAGGTAGAGTTAATGGGGCACAAGCAATGGTACCCTCTGAGAAAAGATAACTTCCAAACTCCTTTCACAAGCCAACATCAGTTACTTTCATACTAAAGCTAGATAAAGACACTGTAAGAGGAGCTGGAGCAGTCAGTGGATCATTGGTTATGGTGCTTGCCAGGCACACATGAGGATGCAGGTTCGAACCCCAGCACCACATGCACAGTGAAGTGTTGGGCAAACAAAAGCCACATGAAAAACTAAATAAAATTGATTCTTTCCTTCTCTTTCTCATTGTCCCCTTCTCTTTAAAAATAAATAAAAAAGAAAAAAAAGACTACAAGGAAAGAAAATAACCCTGATGGACACAGATGAAAAATGTTCAAAACATACAAATAAATAAAATTTTCCTGCACATTAAAATTAATCATACATCATGATCAAGTGGGATTTTTTTCTAGCATTCAAGGATTTTTTAACATATGCTGATCAAAAAATGTTATGTGCAACATATTAACAGAAAGATGGATAAAAATCAAATGATCATCTCCAAAGATGGATATAAAATGTGTGACTATTGAACATTTTTTAAAATAAAAATTTCAGAGAAGTTACATATGCTATGTAAAGAATGTGCTTTAGGTGGAGCCGTGGCTCAGCAGTTACAGAGCTTGCCTGGCAAGTGCGAGTATACCCTTTCAAACCCAGCACCATGCACACAACCAAATTTCCGAGCAACGAAAGTCTCATGGAAAAAAAACTAGGTAGAATTTATTTTCTTTCTTTCTTTCTTTTTTCTTTCTTTCTTTCTTTCTTTCTTTCTTTCTTTCTTTTCTTATTTTTTCTTTTCTCTCTCTCTCACTGTCCCTCTCTCTTAAAAAAAAAAAAAGAATATTCTTCAGTATTTTAAAGGCCATATCTGACATGCACACAGCTATCATAATCAATGGTAAAAATCTAAAGCTTTTCCTCCAAGATTAGGAACAAGAATGTCCACTCTCCCTCCTCCTACTCAATAAACTTATGGGAGTCCTAGCCAGTGCAATTATGCAGGCAAAGACATTTAAGACATTCAACTCAGAAAGGAAGAAGTAATCTCAATCCTATGACATGATCTTACTTATACAAAAATCATAATGTCTACAACAGAAAATTTTCCTAGAATAATCAAAATCAATGAATCTTCCAAATATGGGAACATTAAAAAAAATACAGCAATATTTTCCAAACAATAGTCATTTCTCTAAGTAAGACAAAGAAGTTGAGAACAGGAATAGAAAAAGGTGCTCCATATTAGTAATCTTTAGAGAAATACCAATTGAAACTACATATGATATTCCACATCTCTAAAAACAGCTGTTATCAAGAACAGAAGACATAATAAGCACTGGAGAAGGTGTGGAGAATAGGGAACCCTAGTACACTGTTGGTGGGAATGTAAATTATTACAGCCATTGTGGGAAAATTATAGGTTCCTCAAAACTTAAAAATAGAATTATGCTGTGATCTTGTAATCCTAGTTCTAAGAATATATCCAAATGGATGAAATCAGAATCATTTTTTTAATAAAGAAAGAGGGACAGTGAGAGAAGGAGAGAATCAATTTTATTTAGTTTCTCATTTCTTTGCTCTGACACTTCATTATGTTACTGGTGCTAGGTACAAACCCACATCTCTGCACATGTGAGGCAAGTGCTGAAATAACTGAGCTACTGCTCCTGCCCCCAAATCAGGATCTTAAAGGGATATCCGCACCCCCACTTTTACAGCTGCATTATTTACAACCCCCAACACAAACAACACAAATGTCCTACAACAGGTAAATACATTAGGAAAAAACAAACTGCTTGAAATTTGTTGAAAGTATGTCTCTAGTGTCTTTACTCCACCTCAACACAGAAAGGAAACTGTATGTGGTGAGAGATATGTTGATTAAATTGATTGTGATAATCATTACCTGATGTACCTGTTTATCAAATCATCATGTTGTACATCCTCTGTGTGCACAAATTTGTTAGTATATTATCCCTCAAAAACGTCTGGAAAAAGAAGCATTAATTAGGGCTGTTACTACAACTTTACTTGTAGTAACAAGTAAAAGAAAGATCTCGTTTTTGAAAACACAGACACAATCTCAAGAACACAAATACTAAAAATTCAAAGTTGTTTTGATTTCAAAACACTGGATTTTAACATTAATAATGTGAGAAAGTAATTACAAGATCATAGACTACTTTCTCATTTATAAAATGGGTGTTTTGAAGGAACCATTTTTTGAGACATAAAACTTTGGATATTCTATATCTCCATGGATATACCTAAGCCATGTCCTAAAATTCTTTTTGGAAACAATGATGTTTGAAAGTGATCTTATATCTAAGGGAATTTTACCACATTTCCAGATATAATTTACTTGTAAAATTGAATCTCAAGGATTATTGTTACTTCATTAAAATTTGAATCAGGGAGCTATGACACATTCTCAAGTGACTTCTTATTTTGAAACAAGAGCAGGCTATATCTAAGGTACACACTATTCCAGGAATGAGCACTCTTGTCTTTAGTTGTATGTATTTCAGTGTTGCACAATATAGAAAATGTGAATTAGATATGCACTTATTACAAAAGGAGATAAAAAACAAAGGAAATATAAAATTTGTATGACTCAACTAAAATAAATAATATATAGATTGGAAAATGTGATCCAAATACCATTTGGTAATATTATTGGAATCACAGATTTAGTAGGTGCTCAGTAATTTTCAATTAAAGTACGAAATATTATCTAAGATGCCTCAAGGAGCCCTTAAGGAAAAAGGAAGAGATAGCATACTTAGACCTGAGGTACTAGAAATCCATTTGAATTTTGAAGAAAAAAGTACTATTGCCAGATGTCCTGATTTTAGGAAAAAACTGAATGACAGCTTACATTAGATAGCTTTGATAAGATATCAAAAGAATTTCATTTAAGTTTCATGTCTGCTAAATACAAGATTGCCAAACCAAAAATGAATTGTCAAGGATTAGCGCTTTTGTGAAAATGCTGGTTATAAATTTAATTGTAGATAAAGCATGTAGTAATAGTCTTATCAATTTTGAGAAATTTGGCACCTTTTCCATGTCCCATAGTTACCTTCTGTGTGTTAAATCAGTGTCAATGTAGAACATATTAACATGCAAATTAATACTTGCTTTGGTTTGATCTGAAATATCCCCAAAAAACTTATGTGTTGAAGGTTTGGTCCCCAGTGCAGTAATGTTCAGAAGTGGGACTCTTGGGAAGTGATTGGATTATGATGGTTTAGGCTGACTAGATCAGTGGATTAATCCATTCATTTGATTAAAGTATGAAATATTATAATTTAATGGTATTATGAGGTAGTTTGTACTCTAGAAGGTGGGGACTACTTGGAGAAAGTAGGTCACTGATCATGTTTCCTGGAAGGGTATATATTATTGAAACAGGGAGAAAAGTTAGGCAGTCAGAGGAGTTAGAATGTTTGAGTCAATTAATGGAAAATCAGTTCTTTTTCTTTCAAGATCAATTTGACATCCCCAATGTTAATAGGAAGAGTCTGGCAAGGTGGGTCCAGATGCAGATACTCCCTTCTGCTAAGCAAGGAGCCATATTCTTTCTATTGATACCTGAGGCACAAATCAAAGGCTGGACCCAATCAGAATTTCCAGTGCCCACCTCTTAAGTTTCGGAGAGGGGAGACGATGACCAATTGAAGGGAGAACATCCTATAAAAAGGACAAACCTAACTGCCTCTTTGGGTCTGTCCCCTTCTCCCACTCTGGGGGATGTCTGATTTTTTTCCCCTATGCTTTGATTTCTATTATTTTCTTAAAATAAAGTCTATTTTGCTTTCCTTGGTGTCCCTCAGTTTCATTTTTCATCTGTGAGGGACAGGAACCCAACTTTCACCCAATTGGCATCATTATCCCTGTGAATGAGATTAGGAAGGATGGTAAAATGACTAGGTAGTCAGGACAATGGGTGCCATTCAACCACCTGGACACTAACCAGTAGAGAGAGATTAACAGGCATGCTCAGAGCCTTCAAATCCAAAAGACTATGAGGCTCACATGTGGGAGCAACTCCTTTGTCCCAAAGGTGGGAAAACTAAGAAGTGAAGGTGAACAAGGATGGGAACTAGGGAAGATTTGCTATTTATTTTACATAGACTTTGACCAATGGTATTGGTGCTCAGTTTCAATGCCTGTTTTACATAGATTTTAACCAATGATGTTGGTGCCTTTCTCAATGCCTGTTTTACGTAAATTTTAATCAGTGCTCATAGCCAAAATCAGTATAAACTCCAGCCTAGCACACTAAGACAATATCCTGCTTCCAAATAACTCTCCACATTGCAGAGACTCAACTCTCCTTCCCTAAGTAAATCCTACTTCTTTTACTCTTCCCTTCTGTGGTTGTCCATTAATTTTATTCTTCAAATTGGTGAGACAAGAACCCAGGAGAAGATTGGTGCCAAATTCCCAGGGTGTGCTTCAACTCCAAGAGCTGCAGTGCACCGCTCAATAGTAGCAGGGGAAAATCCAGCTCTTTGCTGGGGAACTGCTAACACTATTGCAGCCACAGAAACCTGCAGCCAGCCCAAATTCCCAGTTTTAACTGGGCATATCTGCAAACACTAGAAACAGGTTATTTTGGTAGCAGAAATCTACAGTCAACCCATACTCCTTTCACCAGTGTTAAACTCCTGTTTCACCTGAAACTTTCTTGGATACGGTGAGGTGAAAAATTTTCCTCTGCCTCTCCCTACACTCTGGATGCTTCTTGATCAGTACAAGCCTAAAAACAATGAAGTCAGCTGACCATGGACTGGAATTTTTTAAATTGTGAGCCAAAATATACCTTTCTTGGTGTGTTTTGTTTTTCTCAGGGATTTGGTCACATCAAGCAAAAGCTGAAAAAAAAAACATAAATTAAAATTATAGATGAAAAATTAGTTTTATTTTAGAAATGGAACAAAATCGTTTTGCCATTTTTATTTTATTTGTGTGTGTGTGTGTATAATCAGCTAGCTTTTTTTTAAATTTTTATTCAATAAATATGGTCTTACAATTAGGAGGGGTTCATCATCAATCAATCAATAAAAGTGTAATGACAGAATAAGCCAACACTGGTGCCAGACCATGGTTTCCCTCCTTTGGTTTCCCCCCTTTGGGTTCCCCATGGTTAACTGGACTTCTACTGGAAGTTGGAGGTTCTCCTCAGATTAGATTCCCCCATACTACCTCCCTCTGGTCTCCTTGATGTCCTTCCTATTTCCTTCCCTCTCCCTGCCCCCCTCCCGATGTCCCCCAGGAACCTAGGCAAAGTTCCCCATGATCATGTAAAAATTCATACATGTTGAGGTAGTTGTTAGGTTAGCCATCTAATGTACGGTTTCTGCTTGTATTCTAGCTTCCACAAATGAGAGAAAACATTTGGTCCTTGAATCTCTGAGTTTGGGATACTTCACTTAGCAAAATTTTTTCCATCTCCATCCATTTGGCTGCAAACGCCATTTGGCTGCAAACGCCATTTTCTCTAATAGCAGAGTAATATTCCATTGTATATATGTACCAAAGTTTTTGGATCCACTCATCAAGTGAGGGGCATCTGAGTTGATTCCATAATTTAGCTATAGTAAATTGAGCTGCTATAAACATTAATGAAGGTGTATCTCTATAGTAAGCCAGTTATAGCTCTATGGGGAAGATACCCAGGAGAGGGATAGCTGTGTCAAAAGGTGATTCCAGCCCTAATTTTTTGAGAAGTCTCCATACTGCTTTCCAAAGTGGCTGTAATAGTTTGGAGTCCCATCAGCAATGAGACAGTGTGCCTCTTTTCCCACAGCCCCTCCAAAACCTGTTATTGTTTGAATTCTTCTTTTTTGCCACTCTGACCAGAGAGAAGTGGAATCTCAGTGAAGTTTTGATTTGCGTTGCTCTTATTGCTAGTGATGTAGAGCATTTACTCATGTTTATGGGGTTTTTGGACTTCCTCCATTGAGAATCTTTTTAGTTCCGTAGCCCATTTATTAATTGGGTTATTTGTGCTTTTGGTATTTGATTTTTTGAGTTCTTTGTATGTTCTGGAGATTAGCCATCTGTCCGAGGTGTAGCAGGCAAAATTTTTCTCCCATTCTGTAGGTTCTCTCTTGACACTCTTGACTAAATTTTTAACTATTAAAAAGCTTTTTAGTTTAATTGCATCCCATGCATTTATTCTTGATTTTACTGCTTGTGCCATGGGAGTCCTGTTAAGGAAGGCTATGCTGACCCCTATGTCATGTAATGTTGATCCTACTTCTTTTTCAAGCAATTGTGGAGCTGCTAGTTTAATATCCAGATCTTTGAACCATTTTAATTTTTGTGCAGGGTGAAAGGTAAGGATCTGATTTCAGTTGTCTACATATGGCTGTCCAATTTGTCCAACACTATTTGTTGAACAGGCTATCATTATTCCACACTATACTTTTGCCCCCCTTTATCAAATATCAGATAGTGAAAGATGTGAGGGTTCATCTCAGAATCCTCTATTATATTCCATTGGTCTTCCGTTCTGTTTTGATACCAATACAACACTGTTTTTGTTACTACAGCTCTATAGTATAATTTCAGGTCAGGAATTGAGATACCACCTGCCTCCTCCATCTTGCTGAGTAATATTTTGGCTATTCTCTGTCTTCTATTATTCCATACAAATTTGAGTATTGCTATATTCATGAAGAATGATAATGATGTCTTGATAGGGATTGCATTAAATTTGTATAGGGCTTGGGTACACTGTCCATTTTGATGATATTGACTCTACCTAACCATGAACATGGAATGTTTTTCATTCTACTCAGATCTTCTATAATTTTTTTTAAAGTTTGATAATTTTCATTGTATAGGTCTTTGACATCCTTTGTGAGATTTATGCCCAAGTATTTTATTTTTTTGGAAGAGATGGTGAAAGGGACAGATTTCCTAATTTCTTCTTCAGTGTCCTTATTGCTGGAGTATAGGAAAGCTAATGATTTACTGGTGTTAATCTTATAACCAGTCACTTTACTGAAGTTATTTATAAGCTCCAGAAGTCTTCTGGTTGAGCTTATAAGGTCTTCTATGTAGAGGATCATGTCATCTGCAAATAGAGACAACTTGACTTCTTTTCCTAATCGAATTCCTTTGAGTTCCTTCTCTTGTCAGATAGCTCTGGCAAGGGTTTCAAGGACTATTTTGAATAAGAGTGTTGAAAGTGGACAGCCTTGTCTTGTTCCTGAATTAAGTGGAAATGCTTTCAGTCTTTCACCATTGAGCATGTTTGCTATGGGTCTGTCATAAATGGATCTTACATAATTAAAATATCTTCCCTTGATCCTTATCCTCTCCAGGGTTTTGAGCATAAAAAGATGCTGAATTTTATCAATGGCTTTTTCTGCATCAATTGATATGATTATATAATTTTTATTTTTAATTCCATTTAAGTGGTGAATGTTGAACCAGCCCAGTTTTCCAGGAATGAAGCCCAATTGATCATGATGTATTATCTTTTTAATGTACTTTTGGATCCAAATAGCTAGAATTTTATTAAGGATTTTTGCATCTATGTTCATCAGGGAAATTGGTCTATAGTTTTCTTTTTTTATGAGTCTTTGCTAGACTTTGGTATGAGAGTTATATTTGCTTCATAAAAAATGTTTGAGAATGCCCCCACCCTTTCAATATCATGGAAGAGCTTATAGAGGATCGGAATTAATTCTTCTGTAAACATTTGGTAGCATTCTGCTGTGAATCCATCAGGTCCAGGACTTTTCTTTTTTGGAAGGCCTTTGATTCCTGCTTTGATTTTGGAACCTGAGATAGATTGGTTTAGATTTTCAATGTCTTCTGGTGTTAATCTGGGGGTGCTGTTGTGGCTAAGTATCTGTTCATATCTTCCATATTATCAAACTTAGCAGAGTATAAATTCTCAAAATAAGATCTGATAATCTCCTGGATTTTGGTTGAGTCTGTGGTGACATCTCCATTTTCATCTGATTTTATTGATTTGCTTCATTTCAATCTTTTTGGTGAGGTTGGCCAGGGGTCTGTTGACCTTATTTATTTTTCAAAGAAAAAACTCTTTGTTTTATTAATACTTTGTATTTTTTTGTTGTTCTCAATTTCATTGATTTCAGCTCTGATCTTAGTTATTTCCTGTCTTCTGTTAACTTTGGGATTGAATTGTTCCTCTTTTTGCAGGAGTTTGAGTTGGAGCATAAGACAACTTATTTTGGCTCTTTCCAGATTTTTGATGTTTTCACTCAAAACTATAAATTTACCTCTTAAGTATGCTTTCATACTATCCCAGAGGTTTTGATATGTCATTTTATCATTCTCATTCATTTCCAAGAGTTTCTTGATTTCGGATCTCATTTGGACTTTTATCCATTCTTTGTTTAAAAGGGTATTATTCCATTTCCAAGTATTAGAGTAGCTTCTGTTTTTGTTGTTGTTGTTGTTGTTGTTGATTGCTAAGACCATGGCATTGTGATCTGACAGGATACATGGCACTATATCCACTTTCTTGAATTTGTTAAGGTTAGCTCTGTGGTCTAGGATGTGGTCTATTTTTGAGAAGGATACATGAGCTGTTAAGAAGAAGGTAAATTTAGACAATTTAAAATGAAATATTCTGGACATCTTTTAAGCCCAATTGATTAATAGAGATATTCAGATTGGAGTTATCTTGATTTTTTTTGATGATCCATCCAATGTTGATAATGGTGAAGTCCCCCCTGTATTATTGTGTTGAGATCAATGAGGGGTTTAATGTCCTTGAGTATTTTTTTCATATATTTGGGGGAATTGTGATTGGGGGCATAAATGTTAATTATTGTTAAGTCTTCTTGGTGAATTGTCCCTTTTAGTATGATGTGGTGTCCATCTTTTTCCTTTCTGAGTAGTTTTGGATCAAAATTAACTTTATCAGATATTAGGATCACCATGCCAATTTTCTTTTTTGGGCCACAGGCCTGGTAGACATTTTGTCAACCTTTCACCATCAGTATGTGTCTATTTTTGGGTGTGAGGTTTGTCTCTTGTAGACAGAATATTGTTGGATTTTGTTTTTTGATCTAGTAAGCCAATCTGTATCTTTTAATTGGGGCATTGAGACCATTCACATTCAGATTTAGAATAGATATGGGAATCTGAGTCCCAGACTTTGTAACTGTTGCTGTGTTTTGTCCCATCTTGGGTTTCTATTGGTGTGTATTATGATTGTAGATGCTCTCTTGTTTTGGAATTTAGGGAATTATTAGCATGTTCTTCTGAATGAAGAATGTCCTTGAGAATATTCTGTAATGTAGGGTTTGTGTTCATGTATCTTGCTAGCATAAATTTATCATTGAAGTATTTAATTTCTCCATTACATTTAAAGCTGAGTTTTTCAGGGTATATTCTCTTTGGCTGGAAATGTTTTCTTTCAAGCCTTGAAAAATATTGTTCCAAGCTCTTCAGGCCGTTATTGTCTGGGCTGAAAAATCCATACTGATTCTGATTGATTTACCTCTGAACATGACTAAGGCTTCTCCCTATCTGCTTTTAGAATTCTTACTTTAGGTTCTCTGTTAATCAATTTGCATATGATATATCTTGGTGTATTGCTCATTTGGTTAGGTCTGTTTGGTGTACTATAGGGATTTTGAATTTGATAACCTGGATCAATCCTGATATGAGGAAAGTTTTCCTTGATAATTTCATTTAATATGTTCTTAAAGCCCCCTGTTTGTTGTTCGATATTTTCTTCCAGTCTAAATGCTCTCAGGTTGCTTCTTCTCATCTCATCAGATATTACTTGGAAGTTCTGGTCATGCATGACAAGTTTTTCTTGTCTGTCCTCCTTGAACTCAACATTGCTCAACCTGTCTTCATTATCTGACATTCATTCTTTGACAGCCAAGTTTCTATTTTCTGTTGAGTTTACCCTGGTGTTAGCATCTTTCAGTGAGGATTTGATTTGGTTGACAGTATTTTTCAATTCTGATATCTCTGCTACATCACTCTTCAGTATGTCTCTTTATAAATACGATCTTTCATTTCATGAAATTCTTTCCTTAATTCCTTATGAAAGTTGTCTCTCATCACCTGAAACTGCTCTCTGATCTCATTCCTTAATTATTTTTTCAACTCCTTGATTGAGTTACTAACCATAATGTTGATATATTTTTCTTGATTTTCATCTAGGACCCCTGCCATGGAGTCCTTGGATGGGGAGCTGGGAGGGTGAGGATGGGAGTAATTACCCCTTTTTCTCATTTTCATATATAGGGGATGTCTTGAAGACCGACTATGTTTGTTACTGTTGTAAGGGTTATTGGAGCATCTTATGCCTGTGCTTCTTTGGACTGGGCTGCTACTTAGGAAGTACAGCTCAATGGCTGCCAGTCCAGTCAATGAAGAAATGTGAGCCTCTAGGTGCATATACTAAACAGTTTCAACTAAAACAGTTATAATTGTGATTACCACCTAGAGGAGCAATTTTCTTCCATGAGAGCTCTCACAATATGTTAAGATAGCCAGCAAAGAATCATTTTGAAGAATGATCCTCTTTTCAGTTAGCAGGGTCTCTGTAGATGGGGGAAAGTACAATCTAGAAATCCAAGGAAGTGGGGTAGGGTGGTAGTGTGGAGCTCCTGACTTAGAAAAAAGAACTAGAGATGTTTGCATGGATTCAGTGATTCAATTAGCTGAATAAGGAAAACATAAAAATGGAATGGGGGTAGGTTAATGGCTTTGAGTGAAGAAGAGAGAGAACAGCATATAGTTTACTAATTGAGAGTACAGTGGTTAGTTTGAGGCATGGTTTGTTTCAAACCCAAAGACATTATGGGCTAGTTTGCTATCTTGACCAATTGTGGACAGTGAGAAAGTGAAGGAGGTATAGGATCTCCTGGAGAGAGAAAGAACAATCACATGAGAGGAAGACAAAAAAGAAAACAGAAAATAAAAGAATAAAATAAAGAAAAAAAAAAGGAAAAAAGAAAAAGGAAAGAAAAAATAGACCCTAGGGGAAGCAGAGATAGAAGTGGTAAAACATAGGAGGGGTAAAAGAGATATTAATAAATTTGGGTGATCGCATAAGGGTAGAAGCATGCATAGGTAAAATAAGGTCAAGCACGGTATACTTCCGATACTAAATGCGCTGACGAGAATCCCTCTTTTCAGGAGGGAGGACAAGGAAATGAATAAACACATGAAGATAAAAACTAAAACACACAGGGACAGAGAAAAGAGAATAAAAAATAAAACAGGAGAGTGAAAAAATCCAGAAAACAAAGAAAAACAAAAATAGCTAGTATTTTTGTATGTCCATGAACCGATAAACCGTTCCAGCTATTGTACCAATACACATCAATAACAGGAAAAAAAAGAAGGCAAGAAAGAAAAAAATCTTTATATGTATGCAAAATCAGATAAAAAGTAAAATAATCTTAATGAAAACTTGGAACTGTAGACAGTAAGGGTGTCTCTGAGTCCTTTGAGAGGAGATGATCCCTGTCCTTTTGGGTTTCAATACAAATGTCTCTCATTCTGTGGTTATGTGATCTCACAAAGAGTCCTGGGATGTCCTCAGATTCCTGGGATTTCTAGGAGGGGCTTACAATGAAGAGGACTGGTCCTGGAATGCCCTGAAGATTGCCAGCCTCCCAGGGGAGCTGAAAGCAGAAGACTTAATGAGGAGGGAGTATGAATGATTTCTATTGTCCCTCTGCTGGGAGTTGCATACACTGTCTCTTGTGGCAGAAGAATCAGAGACTTTAAATTGTCACATGATCCTTCTGGCTGAAAGGGGTGAACAGGGCAGGGAATTGCTCCCCATTTTTCCACAAACCAAAGACCCCTTAAGGAACGTGGAGCCTAGACCTGGCCAAGGCCTTCTCTTCCTGGATCAAACTGTGGCCAGTGGCCATCTCCTGATGCAATTTTCAGAGCCTGCTCTAAAAAGCCAGAGAGAGCTGTCTCCTGGAGCTCATAATGGTGGCTCAGCTTTCCAGCCGAGCAGCCTGCTCTCCTGGGCACCTCTGTGGGCCACTTCCCAGCACAGTTCTCCCCCACTGCAGTGCATGAGCTGGGGGGATGTTTGCAAATGCTCTATTTTTATAAAGCACAGGATCTCAGCAGTGATGTGATTGCTGGCTCTGTTCAGCTCCACCCCTGCAGGCCACCCACGATGGAATGTAAACAAACAAAGCCAACCTGCTTGGTTCCTAGCAGGACTGGCAAAATCCCTTTTTTTTCTGCATGTGAATCTCCCAGGACTTAGCTCCTCAAAAAAGCTTCGGAAACTAGCACTAGAAGTTCATAAATATATTCCCCAGAACACACCTCAAAATACTGAAGATAAACTGGGATATTCCCATCCAGACTTGGAGCCATAGGAAAAGCCACCTCCCTTCAGCTTGCCATCTTCCTCTCCTACATGTTTAAATTAGGAAGTCATGATTGCCTTTAATTTGAAGACAGTTATAATAAAGTATGTCATTTATTAAGAATCTTCTAAGTGCCATAAATATTCACTCGTTCATTCAAAATATAATCGAGTCCTTGTGTACTAATAAAGTCCTAAGCAGTTAATAAAGCAGATTCCACATTCAAGAAGTTTACATTCTAGTGGGAGAAAACACATGGTGAATAAACAATAGCTACATATTGAATATATCAGTCTGTGACAAGTTCTATGTAGAAGAATAAGGTAAAGACAAAAGAGGCTAATATTCAGAAAGGCTCCATTTAATATAAGATAGCCATATTGTGTCTGTCTAGTAAGGTGAACTTTAAGTATATTTACAAAGAAAGGAAGAAACTAGTCCTATAGATATATGGTGAATATTTTTCTGGAAAATAGATTAAGGCAATGGTGTTCAGCATGTCCAAACAGTGGCAACCAATGGAATAAATGAGGTAAATATTGACAGTTGTGACAGAGACTGATTTTGAAAGTGTCCAGACACCTATGGCTATATAGACCAGGGCAAAGGACTTTTTTGGTGAATATGAATTAGATTCTGGATATATTGTAAAGTTGGAAAAGATAACTTTAAAGACTGTGGATTTTGAGATTTAAAAGGTTTAGTTAATGATGAGTGCAAGGTTTTTGGTCTGAAGCAGTGGTAAATCACCATGTAGTAAAATGAGGCAATCATGGGACAAACAAATAGGTAATCCACTGAAGTCAATTTAGGAAAGATTTCAATGTCCATCAAGAATTTCAAGAAGACAGTCAGACAAAGAATCTTAAATTTAGAATGATGCCAGAACTACAATATGTTTATAAACACAGCCTCAAAATTTGTTAATGGGAAAGATTATTCTTTCCACGTATGCAAATGGAAATACTGAGGTCTACATAGGTTTCTGCATTTTTAAAGGTCATGTAGCTTATATGTTGTGGAGCTATAAGTTCATCCAGCTCTGTCTGATGTTATAAACCACTATCATTTTTTTTTCTGTATGGTATAAGTTATAAAGACTGAGCATTCAAACTGAACTAACTCAATTATAATGTCAAAAGGAATCACTTTTCAGTTATTCACCCTTCTTTTTTGGAGGGAAAATGTGAAACTTTCTTTAATATCGAAGAAATTTCATTTTGGTCATTTAGACAATGACCGTATATGTTAAAAAACACAGGTATTAGACTTTCTTTTAGATGTTGACTCTTCAGTTGTGAATAAGACACAACCTTCACAGAACATGTGTTCTGTAGCTGCATAACTAATAGTAAACAATTTCGGATGGAATTTTTTTAAGTGTTGATGTGATAAGGAGTGAGGATTAGTGGTCAGGGAAAATTTCTAGGTAAGCCTTCTACCAAGTCTTAAGAAACTGGATGCAGGAATGTACCTGGGAAAGCCTTGGAGGAGGAGTATAAGGAGACCCTGCCTGGGAAACAGGGAGGAGGGAAAAAGGACTTTTCAGGCAGAGATCAGCAAGTGAAAGTCCCTGAAACACAAAGCAATTGTATTAGCTGGAACAACTATAGATGCAAACTCACACTTATTTACTGTTAATTATTTTTACATAATCCATAACCATTCACTTCTTTCTGGCCTATAGATTTTTACTTTGTAAAGGTAACCGCTGGTAGGTTTATAGGCAAATTCATACAATTGCAGTAGTACACATTTAAGAACATTACCATAATTTGTGATCTTCAGATGCATGATATTAACCTTAACTTCAGCAGTCTGAGATGGTTAAAAACATCAACCATTTAACATCAGCATGTTGTAAGCTATAGCAATCAGGAAGTTTGATAAGGCTCAGCAGAAGAAGGAAACCAAAATCTTGCCTCCTGCTGTGTTACATTAGAGGAGAAAATGTTTCTTCCACAAATATAATCTTGGGTCAAAATGTGGTTCTTTGAAAAGATGGCTATACATCACACTGCTCTCTATGGAGTCCTCTTGTTAAATGAGGGCATTGAAACCCTTTAGGTTCTCAGCAGCCAGACAGATGCTTGTCTTTTCTGGATTACCCTAGGTACCAAAGAATGCCAAAACTGGGGAGAGAAAGGACATTGCCCTGAAAATGCCTTCCACTAGGCTTGGGAAATGAAATTTTTTTGACCCTTTATATGTAACTAAATCTTTATACCTCAGACTATAGTACCTGTAAGGTAAGAAAAGAATGAATAAAATAGAGGATAGAGGCAGCTTAACAGTAACACAGGCTTATTCAGGAGAAACCTGCAGAGAGTACCCCAGTGGAGTCTGGGACTCACCTGCCACTTACAGCCTGGGGTAGATATAGAGGGAATGAGGGGGAGGGGACCAAAATTTAAGTTTTCAGGTTAAAACAGGAGTTTCAGTAGTGTGAATTTTTTCTTATAAGGACTCAGAGTTAATAGATTCAGATAAGGACCCGAGTCACTACATTTCAAAACAGTGTGTAGGGGCTTTGCTGTTTGGCACACATGACTGATTCCTGATACTTTTCCATATCCATCATTCCACATTATAATAAAGGGATATAATGAGTTGGGTCAATGATATCAAGCTTTTATCCAGTTAGTTTGTAAACAAATATATGTATTAATTCTGCCTGGGAAGAAGATTCCCAGTTATAATTGAAGTGGCCAGAGAGGTGATAGAAGGTAACTCGTTTAGCTGGAGGCAGGGTCTTGTAGGGAAATTTTAACAGGAGTGTGGTAAGTGGTCACAGTGGGCTTGGAGATATCTCACACTGTGGCTGATACCTCAGGGAGGACAGCTGATAGGAATTTTAGAGGGGAAGGGGATGGCATAAGAGTATAAGAGTATAGGGGCAAATGTGGGTGTTAAAAAAATAAGAGTCATGGAATTTGGTTAGGGTGCTCCTGCCAAAAATAGGAGTTACTCATCTGTGTGTGAGTGGGGCCTTTCCTTTAGGCAGCCAAAACCAAAAATGTTTTAGCCTAGGGTTTTAGTCTGGGGTGGTAGGATCCATTCTCCAAGATTACCATTTTCTATCTGCCAACAGATAACCTATCTCCTGCTCAATTCCCCTCTGAAGAGATCCTTGACTGTTGCCAGTGGGGAAAAGGGCAATGATTAATCAAGCTTCTTCATGCTGGTGGTGGGCTTTGGCTATGGCAGTCAGGGAAACCCTCCAGAGGGTCTACCAGGGGGACATCAGTAGAAGTTGGGAGACAGATGCATGATATTTCCATAATCACATGGCTCTTAATGGACTCTAAACATCTCGTACATCAGGATAGTTCAGAGATTCATGATAGTGGTGGTTGGCAGGTTGATAGACATGGTGTTACATGGGCAGGGATCATGCCAGAACAATAATCAGTGCAATAAAACATTATTTTCTGGAATCAATTAGTGCAAAGCAATCAGTGTTGTCAGTCAATCTTTGAAGTCCATGAGGATAGTAATTTATTAGAACTTATGGTATGGACTGGCATGTAATTTATTCATGAGTGGACATTTAGGTCTTTAGAAACATTAGTAAAATTGTTAGGAACACATTTAATTTTTGTAATAGCACAGGTGTCCCATTGAGTTGGGGAATGCCATCTGATTTCTGTATTGTAGTTTTTTATTGGCATAGGGCTTTTTTGTGCTACATTATGTCTTTTAGATTGATCTGAGGGATAAACATTAGAACTAAATAATCATACCAATGAAAAACAAATTGAGTTTACCCATACAGGAGGTTATGGAAATTTGTGGATCTCAAAGTGTCTTAGACAAACTTGTGGCTCTGGTGTTTTCTTCTGTTACCCTTTCTTTAAAATCTCCCAGCTACTCATGGAAGAAATTACACAAGCATACTATCTGAGTTACATTAAAAGAATCAATGTTCTCCCTTTTAAATGCCCATGTATGGCTATACTTTGTTTATAACTCTCCTGCCAGGTGTTTAAGACCAAGTTGGTCAAAAGTGACTTTTTTGTCTATTCCTAGGTCAGCTGAGATTTCTCAGGAGGCCACTCTCAGAGATGTCTGAGAGTCTCTTGGCTTCTATAACCTTCCTCTACTAGTGGTGCCATCTGCCACCAGGTCAGGGTCTTGCTGACCATGTATGTATTCCCTTGGAAGCATCAGGGACATTTATCTTTTCAATGGCTGTTTGCTTGGCAGACTGTGTACTGGTTGGCTTAGAGTAGTCCGATTGTGCCCTGCATTTTGGCTGACCAAACAGGGCAAGGGTCAAAATATTGACCTCTTTCTTATCCATTTAACTTCCTTAATTTTGGTATCCTGGTTTTGGCATTAAACATCCAGGATGCCAGTTTTACCAGCCTTAAAGTGGAGTATTATAGTTACAGTTTTATGGTTACTCCTTTTGTTTAATTAGGAACAATGAGAGTACTTGAAATTATCTGTCCTGTAGGTGATGGTGTGTCCTAACTCAGGTTTTTCTGTCAGAAGTAGTACTTCTGTAAAACACTAATAGGCAACAGTTTTAAAATTTTACAAGGAAAATACAAAATGGAATCAACAAGAGTAAATAAACTTAATTCTAGTCTACTTTGGAACCATAAAATGAGAGGCTGAGTCTTAACTCAGGCGAGGCAGGGCTCTTCACAAGTAACAAGAGTAAAAACATACTCAGTTTGTACAATAGCTATGAAAAAGAGAACACTTATTGTTACCTACATAAACTTTCATTATAAATAAAAGTTAGCCAAACTTGAATACTTATTTGACCATAAGAGAAATCTTAAATAACTTTAAGTTATCATGCCAATTATATTCAACTTAATCTTACACAGACTTTGAGAATTTACCCTCCACAAACCTTCTGCAACTTACTTACTCCGTACTTTTTCATCCAGAAATATTTCTTTCATTCTAATTTCCATACCAAAGTATACTTCCATACCTATAACCTTTTATATCTCTTTCCTCCTTGCTGACCCTTTCTTAAAACTGCATTCTGACACAATCCCTATAAAATGTCTGACTTCTTCAATTACTTCTCTTAATAAGATCAAATATTTTATGCTATTTGCAGTACTTTGAAACACATCTGAAACCTTTTCTACTATTTGTATATACAATTACACTTAGTAATGTTGCTTTGGGTGAAGATCTAAAAACAAAGCATTCTTAAACTCCTTTTACCCTTTACTAACAGTTTACATGAAAGCACATTTAAAGGACTCAAATAGTATTTCTGAGATAAGCAAAAGATAATCAAACATTGCCTCTCCTGAACTTCCAGTTTTATTGGGAATCCCAGAAGTTTACATAGTCCTGCCCAGGTCCACTTCAAATTTCGACTGACAGAAAGATGACATCGGACTTTCAAGTCCTTACTGCCATGGCAACTCTAGGTCACTTTGCTCATGCTGACCATCTCTACTTGGATTCTGGTTAGGAGGGTTTATCCATATCTCCCTAAATTTCAGGATCAGGTCTCGAAAGTCTTCTCCTTCAGGGCAACTTGGGTTCTTCCTATTAACATGATTTTGGATTTGCATTTCCTCTGCAGATAACAGGTAGCTTGCTGAGGAATGTGATATAGCCTGTTTACTTAGATCAGGCAGGCTCTACTGCAGGTCAATTCCCTTTTGGAAAAGGAAACATCTGGGGCCTGTGCAGTGGGCCCATTTGATAGAATTATTCTCTTACCCTAGTGTTCCCACCATTCACATCTGTCTGTCCCCTAACATTGGGGGAGGTTACTACAAGAGAGTGAAAGAGAAATAGAAAGGGATGATTCCTTCTCTGATAGATTGATAGGTAGGACTGTATACCTTAGGAGTCCTTAAATTATGCTAAGAAGTTATCTCAACCTGTTGTCCAAGGATCTGCCAAGGCCCTCCCTCTACCATCAGGTGAGAAGACATGAAAGGAGTTTAAAGTGGAGAAGGAGGTTCTGTGTGTGATTGATTGGCTTTCAGCCATCTCTGGAGACCCTTGCATTCACAGCAAGGGCTAGCCCTGGTCAGAGAATTAGGGTGTTTCTAAGAGAGTCCACAGTTTCTTGATCAAATGGATTGCCATGAAAGAAAACTGAAGCAAGATGAGATTAACATTCTTTCTGCTAAGTCTCACTTCAGCAAAACCTTTCCCCTGAGTCTTGAGTATGGCCACTGTGTGGGTGACAGGCTCCCAATAATTGTGAAAAAGAGAGACTGTAGAAAATGCAGTAGAGAATTCCTAGAAGAAAAGTGATAGAGCAATTGTCCATTTTACTTACTTTTCCAAGGTTCCTGGTGAATCCCTTTAAATGTAATACAGAGCATGTCTGGGTGGTTTCTATTTTGTAAATTTGAGGAATGAAATCCATGGACACAGGGCAAAGTAAAAGAATTTAGATTAATGTAAAGGAAGAACTCTGAAAGAAGGAGGGATTCCAAGAGAGGGATCCCTTGAGGGGTTTTTCACTGAAGAGAAAAATGTAAAACATTGACAAGTGGGGTAGAGGGAAGGTCTGGATAGAGGTACCAGGCCTGGGGAGGCCTGGACATACCAGCAATGTGAATGGTCCTAAAGAAGGGAGAGGTGGTGGAGAGACAGTGTCCTACTTGAGGACAAAGGAGGGCCCAGAGGAGCATCCCAGTCCTAGTTCAGACCATTTGTTATTTTTTGTAGGAAGTTATCAAGTATTTTTGGACCAAAGGTCCTGAATTCTGAATTTGTGCCATTGAGTAATAGAGAGGTGTGATGAAAGTGACAGGAGGAAACAAAGCATCTTCCATTTACTCCTTGCCAACTGGTGGCAGAGCCATATCACCTGGGAGCAAATGGACAACCCCAACTCTGATCCTGAGGTGAGGATACCTGGGGTCCAGGAATGAGAAAGTCTCTAGCAGGGCATCTCTGCAAGAGACCTGGAGTCTTACCTCTCCAGGGAGATGGTCAATGTGACCAGTGCTGAATGTGGGAACAAAATGGAAAATGGAGAATAAGTCTGATCTGTAGGTGTGGCCAGACAGAAAGAGGGGAGAAAAAAGACTGAGGTCTCCAGAGGACACCAAGAAATAGCTCAGAAAAGTTCTTGTTCCAATCATGTAACAATAAGGCTGCAAAAAATCTTGCCCCAAGGAGGGGGTTGATATTGGGCTGTGAACCAGCTGCAGTTTAGCTGAAGGGAACTTCTAGGTTGTTCTGAATCTCAAATCTTGTATGAAGGAGAAATAAAGAAGGATATAGAAGAGTAAAGAAGACTTGGAAGAAGGAAGACAGGAGGGAGTGTAAGAACTCCATCTTCCTGTCCCGGGTTTTGGCACCATTATGTAAGCAAAGAGAGGAATGAAGGAAATAGAGAGGAGAGCAGCAGCTCAACAGTAACACAGGTTTATTTGGGAGAAACCTGCTGAGTGGCGGGTGGAGGCAGTGTAGTTTGGGACCCACCTGCTGCTTACAGCCTGGGGTAGATATAGAGGGAATGAGAGGAGAGTGGGCCAAGGTTCAAGTTTTCTGGTTAAAACACGTGCTTCAGTAGAGTGTGATTTTTCTGATAAGGGCCTGGAGTCAATAGATTCTGATAAGGGCCTGAGTCACTAGTTTGAAACAGTGAGTAAGGGGTTTGCTGTCTGGCTCATATGAGCAATTTCTGGTAATTTTCTATATCCATCAGTACCAATCAAAGAGTTATGGAAATATAATTTATGAGATTACCTATTAAGAATTTAAATATGAATATGATCAAGAAATTATCTCATAAATCAATGGAAAATATACATATTATGAGTTGCAAAGAAAAAAAATCACAGGGGGACACATCCATTATTTCAATGATAAATTTAAAGAAAAATATTACAATGACAGTTTATCTCAAGCAAACATACTCCCCATAATGTCAATAAAGATAGAATATGCAGATTTCCTGCTCATCAACATATAATTATGTATTTCAATTCCTAAGTGGAGAAGCAATAGAAATTATCAAGAAAACTTAAAGATGGTATTCATTTATGTAAACTTTTAGAATTATAATACGTAAATTCATATTTTGTCTCATTTAAAATTTATAATCACACTGATATAATAGCCTCAATTTGAGATGCAGAGAGATTAAGCCGCTCTTCAGAAACTAGTAAACACTAATTCCTAGATACTGAATTTGATCCTACTGCAGGAAAAACTCCAAATCTTAGGTCAACTCAAATAAAGCACTGTACTTTCCAAATGGAGTTGAAGTGTATTAATTCATCATGCTACTTCTCCATGTTCTGTTCTCCTTTGTGTGTTAAATAAAGAGTGGGAAGGAGAAAAACCATCATGTATCATAATGGTCATCTGTTACTTCCATAAATTTTCATATAATTTATGGAAATAAGAACATTATAGATGTGATAAATTTTATCTTTATTTTACACAGTGGTGCCCATGCTTACCAGGATTTGGGTCACACATAGATATTTAAATTTTTTTCAGTTAAGCATAGAAATAATAAAATAATGATGTTTTGCTCAAAGAAACTATTAATATATCCTCATTAAGCATGCTGAGGTCATGACAAACATTGTGACATTTTCAAGTCAAATGAATCTTAGCAGTAAAAGCGAAAGGCTATTCTCTTAGAAAAATATCTGCAATTTTACTGAAAAGCCTATACAAACTAACGAAGAAACCAATTATATCCTAAATTTAAATTGGACTTTGTAAACTCTTCAGTGGAAAAAAATAGAAAAAGAATAACAGGTCCTAGAAAATTATGTAATTTTAATAGGAACAAATACTACAGAAAGGTTTCATTCTAGGCACATATAGTTTATGCTATACTCTATCCTAGACTTTGCTAAGACAAAAGAAAAGCAAAACAAGTACTCAACTGTGGAAAAATAAAACAGAAGTAGTGTCAATTTCATTCATGAAAAAGATGTTTTTTTTTATTTGCTTGTTTTGCTTTATTTTAACAGAACTAGCAAAAACTGATTGCCTGTCAAGATTAGAATAGGTCAAATAGAAATTTTACATCACAAGAGCACTTCATAATTAAGTACAACTCTTCTTAAAATTTGAGGAACAAAAGAATATCAATAATTGGATTTGTGGAAATGTTGTTTAGATTACATAAAATAATGTTTTCTGTAAACATCAAATGCTTGATGTGAAACCTTTTGAACTTTATACTAAATAGGGTCATATAAATATTAATTGTTATTTTCCTATGATAACATACCATTTATAATTGTCTAGCTTTGCATTGCTCACTGCAATTTTGGACAAAAATCTAGGCTAGTCCAGGCACAGTGGTGGTACACAACTGAAATCCCAGAGACTCAGGAGGCTGAGGCAGGAGGAGCACAAGCTTAAAGCCAGCTTCAGCAATTTAGTGAGGCCTTAAGCAAATTAGCAAAACCCTGCCTCAAAATAAAAATATAAAAAGGGCTGGGAATGTGGCTCCATAATTAAGTGTCCCTGAGCTCAATCCCTGATACAAATAACCAAAAAAAAAAAAAAATCTGCTAGGATAGTTTATATAGACGGATTCAATTCCACATGAAATTTGTAATTTTAAATTCATTCAATCAAACTACTTAAATCCAGGAAAATGATAATGACACCAACCATTTTTCCAAGCTCTTCCTACTCAGATCCAATAGGATTTTATAATCCAGGCATTCACTCCTTCTAGGGGCATATGTCTGATGACTAACGTGACATAAATCCAAGGCCAGGATTATGAATTACAACTTTCTTCTCTTGGAAAAGTAGAATAGAATGGGGCCTGGGCATCAACTGCAAAAGTTAAACTTTGAAACATTTTTCTCTTGTCTCCTACTTGCCTCTGTCTTTCAAAACAGAACTGACTCCTGACTCCTGTCTCTATTGATCTATGAGCAGAGGTTCCTGGGTAATTCCTTTGTATTCATTTTTATTTCCTTTCTTTTTACAAAATGAGAGAGAGAGAGAGAGAGACAAAAGGAGTTATTTTTTTGTTTGTTTTTATCTGTTTTTTTGTTTTTCCTTCACTTAACTGTGTAGGTGGTGCTGGGGATCAAACCTGAGTCCTTGAGTATGCCAGTCCAGTGCTCTACTGGTGAGTAACCTGTCCAGCCCCTCCCTTATATTCTTTTATTACTAACATCAACAAGGGGGTATATCTATTGTAGTCACTTCTGGTTGCTATTAAAAAATACTGTAGACTGGGTAATTTAAAAACAATAGGTATTCCTTGCTAACAGTCCTGGTGATTGGGAAATGGAAGACCAACAGCAAGCAGATTCAGTGTGCAGGGCACCCACTCCTCCCAGATGAGGCATTTTGTGTATTCTCACATGGAAGATAATCTCCCTCAGGTCCCTTTCATAGAGCACTAACCCATTCAGGGGGGTGGATCTCTCCTAAAGGCCCCACATCTCAGTATTTCCACATTGGTGAAAGGGTTTTGACTTCAGAATCTGGGGGGACCTTACCATTCAGACCATGACATTCTATCTAAATTCAATATTTATCTTTTTATTGAAACAAAAGTATTTCATACAAGAAAGGAAAAGACTTGTATGACTTCTATAAACTTATCTTTGGACATTTTTATTAATTAGAAAGCAAAATATATTTATAACCAAGTCCAAATATAGTATTAATTACATTTATGTATGTATGTATTTATTTATTTATTTGTTTTAAAGACAGAGGGACAGTGAAAGAGAGAGGGAAAGAAAATAATTTTTTTCTTTTTTTTAGTTTTCCACGTTGCTTTCATTACTCTGACACTTAGCTGTGTATGTGGTGCATGCCAGGCAAGCGCCACCACCACTGAGACCCGTACATTTAATTTTGATATAAGTGGAAGCATTTACTTTTGTTGTAAGTAGAAGTAAACATACTTAAAATAGGTGCAAAAGTTATAGTAAACAGATTTCCAATTTTCTTTTACCCATCTTTTCTCCTCAACTTCAAGAAAATGCAGATGTCATATAGAATAGTTCTTACTGTAATTGGAATTGAGGTAAAAGACTATTTTTTTGTTTGGGTAATTCCCAAGTGATCTTAGATGAGATCAATACTTTGATGAAAGAATAAATGGAAGATAGAAAAAATTCAAGAAAGAAAGGAAGGAAGAAAGAAAGAAAAAAGAAAGAGAGAAATCAGTTGGACATTGCATTTATGTCCAATCATTCTAGAAATTTCTAAACAGCTTCTGTCAAATTATGTACTGATCATAGAGAAAACCAGAAACAGATTGTAGAACTTGTCCACACACCACAGTGTTAGACTAGATGCACTGCCAGGAAGTATTCTAATTGTCTGTTATTGTGTTTATCACTCCCTTAAGATATCTTATCTTTAGTGAAATTTTATTTCTTATTTGTTGCACAAATGATGCCAAAATACAGCTTACAACACAGTAAATGGTGGAGAAATGTTAATGGATTGAATATATAAATTAAGTGATCAAAGTCTTTAAAAAAGACCCAAGAACTTCATAATTTTCCTTCTTGGGAAAGTCAGAAATGTAGAATAAAGCACTACGATATTACAAAAATGCCAATAAGAGAAATATTTACTCTGACATTTCAAATTTCATATAATGCAGGAACAATTGGAATTAAATTAGAGGAACATTTATAAATGGAGATCAACCTGGGATATAAAAACAGAAGGGCCATGAGTTGGTAACATTTGAGCCAATTTATTATAAAGCACTCCTTAGATGTACTTTAGACTGAGCTCTGACTGGCCAGTCCCCATTTCTTTCAAATGGACACATCAATACTTATCATATCTCTCTGGTATTCTATAACTGCCATAACAGAAAAACACAGCCTGGGTGGCGTAACATCAGTTTACTTTGTCACCATCTGGATGTCCAAGATTAAGAGCCAGTAGGTTTGGTTTCTCCTGAACCCTCCCTTCATGGCCTGCACACAGTCGCATTTTAGTTGTATCTTCATCTTCCCTTTTTCTCTCTGCAATCAAACTTCTGTCTCTTTCTCATCTTATGAAGACACCAGCCTTGTTGGATTAGAGACTTAATGTGATAAACTTATTTAACCTTAATTACTTCCTTAAATATCCTTTCCCCAAACATAATTACTTTGGGAATCATTGATTCATTCAGTGAATTTTGCAGGGGATGTGATTCAGGTCATGATTCGTATGCACACCAGTGTGAAAAGTTAATCTATAACACGTGATGTTTCATCACATTCACTACATATTGAACTGCCAGTAAGTTATTATTATTACTAATGAAATTTATTATTACAATATGTGCTAGTGGTTTACCAAGGGGAAGATATGTGTTGTGCATTTGCAAACTCCTTTAAAAGTAAAATCTAATTTAATGAATACTTTTTAAAAAAGGAAATAACCTAGGACAGCAAGTCTACATGAGATTCATTAGAAATGTACATTGATTATAATAATAATAATAATAATAGCAATGGTTCAGATAGGCAGACTTTAGAAGACTTTAGAAGAAGAAGTATCTAAATCATTCAATATTACAGTTAACAACACTGACATGTTCACCTTGCTTTAGCTTGACACATTAGCAAGCATACAAAGCCACTAGGGATTTAATTTTGCTATGATTTCTTTTCTTTTTTTTTTTTTCAGAAACCATGATGATTACTAATCAACAATCATATTTTAATAGTGTCTTCTTGTGGCTTTCTGATGCAGCATGAATAATTACATACCATCTGTATTGCTTGATATTCATAACAAAACCCCAGCTACTGAATTGAAAACTAAGTGTGCTAATCTATTCACTGCACTGAGCTCATACATGAAATGCAAGAGAATGTCAGAGAAGTTATCCATTTATTCACATGGCCTTTACATTTGTCTTCCATTCTCTTTTAAAGTTCTTCAACCTGTCACTTGTGTCACTAACCACCAATATGGTACCTGGCAGTTGAGGCTTCTAGCTGATTCATTTGTGGACCTCCGATCTCAAATATTTCTCAACTCACTAGGAGAAAGAAAACTTAATGTTTGCTCCTCCATCTTTTTCCCTGGAGGATATATATTTGCCTTGTACAACTCTGCACGAGTCTGCACAATTGCACAATTTTCTACTTCCTCACATAGAAAAGAACTCTCTCTATATTTTTTTAAACTTGGGATTGAACCCAGGAATGCTTAACCATAGAGCCACAACCCCAACTCCTTTTTTTAAAAAATTTTGAGACAGAGTCTCACTAAACTGCTTACGGCCTTACTAAGTTGCTGAGGCTGGCCTCAAGCTTGCCATTCTCTTGCCTCTGCCTCCTGTGTTAATGGATTATAGGCATGTGCCACCAGGCCTGGAAGGACTGTATTTTTAAAGGCCACAAAGCTAAGGCCACAAAGTAGAATGGTGAGTACAGAAAAATTTCTTAGAAATGTATGATAGTTTTTACTCAGGATCATATAACTTCTTACCTTCAGGAGTAATAAATTGTTATCACATTTACATGAAAATAGTCATTCTTGAAAAATTTGTTCATTTTTACCATTTGAAATGATAAAAATGCTTTCTCCTGACCAATAATATGCTTCCAGACATCTGTATTGTCTACAAAAGGAAGGAGATAATGTGCAGAGAGAACAACAATTGAAAATCTAAAAATTTTAGAAAATTTACAGAGGAATAAAGGGCAGAATCACACAGAAAGTTTGGTAGGGTAGGCTAATGAGAGCAAATTCCCTTTTGCAGAGTGTCTTCTGCTGATTTCTGTCCCTTCACTTTTTCACTTATACCCTCTTCCTTCCTAGTCTCCCCCATGTAGAGTCCTTTCCCATGCAAGGTGACACACACATATAATCCCAGCTTCTCAGGAGGCTGAAGTGGGAGGATTGCAAGCCTGAAGTCAGTCTTAGTGAGAGCCTATCTCAAAATTTAAAATAACTAAAATTGTTAATCAACTAATTTTTAAAAGGGTTGCAGACATAGCTCACCAGTAGAGCGCCCCTAAGTCCAAACCCTAGTACTGAAAAAAGATAATCCTTTCCCTGTAGTAGTTGTATTCGGAATGATTCAATGTGATCAAGCAGAACAGGTACAAATCCTAGCTCTACCTTCTACTCCCTAGATGACTTAAAAATTTTCCCCTCCTTCAAAGTTCGAGTTTCCAAACTTTTAAATGGTGACAGTCATAGTGCCAAAGGAAAAGTATGTATCAGAAGAGTAGTCCAGGGAGTTAGCAGAGGGAAGGAGGAAGTTGAATCAGGACCATCAGTGTCCTTGGCTTATGCAACAGAGAAGAATTTCAGCACACACCAGTCAGAGACATAGAAAGAGATTTATCTAGGCAGGTAGATATATATTGAAAGGAAAATGTGGACTTATCTCAAGAGAGAGACACTTTGGGGGTTAAGGAAGTAAAATAGGGATTTAGAATAAAGAAAGAGAAATACTGAATCTTGAGACACCTTCAAGCCATTGAGATGTGGATACACAGTCAGAAAACTGGAGCAACTCACCTTTGGCCTATGTGACTGTGGCCTGCACCCTTGCAAACTGAAGAAATACCCAAAATTGTGCAGCTCCCTCCTGGACTCGCGTCCAGTCCTGATGCAGCCCTTCTATAAATACTGGACTCCCAGAGTGAGTGGCTCCTACTTCTCTCTCTTGAGACAGCCTGCGTTCTCCTTTGAATGTGTATCTACACTTGCTAAATAGACGTCTGTCTGCGCCTCTGTCTGGCTCCTGCTGAAATTCTTTTCTATCATGTATACCACGGACCCTACTGGTCCTAAGTTGAGGTTCCCTCTCCTTGGGGAACTCCTTGGACCTTTTACCGGAAACAACTCTTCACTGGTGACAGAAGGACTGCACATTCAAGGGAGAATGCAGGCCATCTAAGAGAGAGAGAGACAGACAGACAGAAAGAGAGAGGGAGGGAAAGATATGTTAATTTAAGTTTCCTGACCTTTAAAAGTTGGTGAGGACTGAGTATGGAATGTACCTAAGAATGATATCAGTCTGGTGATTATGGTGGGCTGGTGAATCTTGGGATCCTTAGGCTGATAAGGTCTTCAGAATCAAATCAATAGATAGCTCTAGAAAGTCTAGCTAAATTAAATGTTTCTCAAAATCCTTGCATCAAAAGTTCATTAACAGTGTTCAAGGTTATTATCATAAGTGAATGAATTCATGATTAACTTTAAAATTTATGGGTTTCCCAAGAATTTGGGAGTGACAGGCCTGGGAGTGAGACTGGCTTAGCAAGTGATGGGACTAGACAGAATGTGGAACTTATGAATTACAATTTTACTTCTTCATCCTACCTTTATGTCTCCTTTCTACATGTTCATTTCTTCTCTTACCTTCACAGCATCTCCCTTATATGATGGTAGTAGGATCAAATAGGCCACAGTGTCTGAAGCAGGTGTCACTGTGTATTGTATTTCTCATGGGGTATGCAAGGCTGTGAGCACTGGTTTACAACTTGTCTGTAAGCTATGTCTCACCACATCTCTCCAGAGACAATAGAACCTATCACGCCACATGCAACTACAAATTTTCTGAGATTTCAAATTTGCTACCTGTTTGTTCAAGCCCTTTGCTGGATTCATTGTGATCACCATGATTATACTCATCATCATCACCAACAGCAGCATCAAACCCATCTTCTCTATCAGTACAATGTTAAAGGTGTCAGCATGAAAACATGAAAATGCTCAGCAATTTGTTCCTGCCTTTTAGATGCTTATACTTTAGGAGGTAATAGCACACAGTAATAAGACCTGAAATGCTTGATAAGGCCCAGATCAGTGCCTTATCCTCCATCTCCAATATGCATTTACCTATTTAAAATACCTGTTTGCCTTTGTATCAGGCAACATAGGGTATACAAAGAGAGAACTGAACTCTGGACCCTTTTCCATCCTTCATTCCAGTTATTTGTTAGTTTTCCATGACAGGAAACACATTTTCTGTCAACTAAGTGCCCATATCCAGAACTCTGGACAATCCTTAATTTCTCCATTTTCATGATAATGCAAAATTATGACATACCGTTAGCTTCAACCCCAAAGAATATTTTGTCTAGTTTTCTCCATTTCCACCACCATTACTCTAGCCCATACCAACATCACCGCATAGTGAGACCCTGTTTTTATCATTACACTTATAGCATTATCTACTAGAAAAGAATAATATTTAAAAATATTTACTGATTAAAGCATAATAAATAGATATTACACTGAAAATAAAATCCAAATTCCTGACTATTTATCATAGACCTAGTTCTTCTGCACTCTCTACATCTGAAGTTGGGTGACTTAGCTTATTTTAAGAAAGTTTGGCCAGATCAAACTCTTTTCTATCTCTCAATCACATAAAGTTCATTTGACCTCAGAGACTTTGCACTTGCTGTTTCCTTTGTCTAATATGCTTTTATCCCCAAATCAGCCTGCGTGGCTCTTTTTCTTTCTGTATTTGTGAACTCAGATATTACTTCAATGGGAAATCTCCCAACCCCACTTCCCCATCTAAAGCTTTTCCCAACTCTCCACATTAGTTATCACAATTTGTAATGCATTCTTCACATATTTGATTTTTTCTTTATTGTAGTTTCCCTCTGTAGACACCACGAGAAAAGGAATTTTGTCTTCTTCATTGCTATATCTCCACTACTAAGAGAAACTTGTGGATCTGAAACTGAAAAGGAAAATAGTCAAATAATGGCAATGCGGGTGATAGATCTCATCGGTGAAAAACATCCTCAGGACTTACATGTCAGTATGGATTCCGTATTAGATAGAAATAAAGTACTATTATTATTATTATTATTATTATTTTAAAAAGACAGGGGCGGTGAGAGAGAGAGAGGAAGAGAGAATCAATTTTTTTCAGTTCTTCTTGTGGCCCTCATTGATTCTACACTTCGCTGTGCATGTAATGCTGGGGTACAAAGCCATGTTCCCATGCATGCCAGGCAAGCAATGATCAATGGAATAGTTGCAAAAATGACAGAAGAAAGCATATGGAAAGGGATTTCTCACAGGTGTTTGCTTATCCAGGAAGGTATGTTCTAGCTACAATGCTGTGAAAGAATAGGTCAGGGGAGTAAAATAATATCCATGTCCTCCTGTCACTCAGCCTCAGTTTACCTAGCAACCACCTGAAACCTCAAAATGGATATGCAAATGAGATTAGCTCATCTTCTTAGTGATATTTCATTAAATAGGAAAAATTAAATATATCATTGAGAAAGAAACTGAAAATCAAACAATCGTACATCATACCTACAGCACAAAGAACAATTGCCCAGGACATTGTCTTTTCTCAGGGGCTAGTTCATTTCTCTAGAAATCATTTACTACCCCTCTTCAAGTGCCTATAGCTTCAACCTCCTGCCCTTTCCCCTTTGAAAAGGGTATTTAAGCTTCAACTATCTGATTTCTTCTCGAATTTTATTCATAATCTGCATAGCTCCTTTGCTTCTGCATGTGAAGAAAATGTGTACCCTTTTTCTCCTGTTGATCTTCACCTGTCTCTTGTCAGTTCATTTGGAAAAACTCAATTATAAATGTCAAAGAACAAGTTTGAACTTCTCAGAATCCTGAGCATTTTTCTCATGAAGCACTAAGTTTGGGGTGATGTATTCTGGTTTTTATCATGAAGCACTAAATTTGGGGTGATTTATTCTGTAATAAAAGTTAACTGATAAGGTGTCCAAGAATATTAAATGTGCAGATAACATTCTTTGATACTGGTAATTCAAAATATTCTAGAAATAAAATTCCCACCAGGTGTACCACCTCTAAATCCTTGAAGCTTCAAATATAATGTGACATAATCATAGTATAATATAAATTTGAGTATTTTTATTGTTTATATTATTTTAGAAAAACAAACTTTGAATAAAATTTTCATATGTTTACCCTTTTGTCTTTGAAACGTTTTATAGATCTATTCAGTGGCCTTTTAAAAGTTTTCTCAGTATTTTAATAATATGCAATCATTACAAATAATGTTTGGCTTATACTTTAGTTCTTTTTAATATTTCAAATATAACTTTCCCATAATACTGTATTAATATGCTCTTTTATACAATTGAGAGGAGTTTGGAAGATCTTTGAAATAAATTTTAGGACACCTTCAGTTCTCACATCTTCCAAATATATCCCCTAAACTACTAATATTTTAGGAATTTTGTTTTATATTTCTCTTTTAGGCACTGAGCAAAAACTAATAATTCTTCAGCTTCTCAAATCTCTTTAGAATATCTCAAACATATATAAAAACATAAAAAGCTAGCCAAAAAGTGGTGCTTAGTTTATATCTTAGAATTTTTATGTTTGTTTCTAGTCTTTTAAGTATACATAAGGGATATAAAAAATTACAGATATATATAATAAAATCTGGCTAACAAAAAACCAAATATTTTATTTAAGGATATATCTAATGGAAAATCTTGGTATTATTTTCCAAATAAATATTAAATTTTAAAATATTCACTATTAATAATTTTGCATAATAATTTTTGAAGTTTGTTTTTAAGAATTCATATTGCATATCCAACAATACAAAGCACTATATTTCACTTAAATAATAAGTACATCTAAAGCACTGCCAATTTGATGTTTTAATTAACTAAAGCTCATTGTTATTGCAAACAATTTGGCTGTCAGCCAGAATTTGTAATTTTTCCACCAATTTTCAAGCCAATACATTATGAAATTTTAAGTGTTTGCATGCAATTGGTTTTCTTTTATGATCTTGCTTTTCTTAGAACTTTTCTGAAAATTTGTATTTAGTCAAAATATTTCTAAAGATTTTGAATAAAAAAATTGACTCTGTCACACTGAATTTAGGGTTATAATAATAGCACTATAAATACTAGAAGAGATTCCCATAGTATTTTTAGGTGACATGTCTTCCTTTGAAAAGCACCAAAAGCGTTGTATTTTAGAGTAGGTCACATAAGCTTCTTCTCATGGATTCTAATGATTCTTGGAGCAAAATAAGTGCATATTTATTTGTGTCATACCCTATAAAAGCTATCGCAAAACAATTAAATGTAAATATTGTTCATTAGGTGATTTATCAGAAGAGTTTAAGATCCATTTCTGTTTTGAAGGAGTTGTTAGTTTAAAATGATACTGAGGGCTGGAGCGGTGGCTCTGCGGTTTCACCTTGCCTGGCAAGCATAAGGATCTGGGTTCAAAACCCCAGCACCACGTACACAACTGGGTGTTGGAGCAACTAGGGCCATGTTAAAAACTAAAAATAAAGCTGTTTCTGTCTCTCTCACTGTCCCTCTCTCTTAAAAATAAATTAAAAAAATAGAATGATACTGACTTTTTTGGGGGGTGGGTGTGAAAAGGGTATACTAGAGTTTGAATAAAGGGCCTTGCACATCTAGCAAGCACTCTCCCTCCATCTTATCCTTTTCTTAATTTTTATTTTGAGACAGCATCTCTTAAGTTGCCCAGGCTAGTCACGAATTTGTGATGCTCCAGCCTCAACCTTCACAATTGATAAGATTTCAGACTTGTGCCCCTGTACCCTGATGACATTTCAACAATTATATATTTATTATTTGCTATTCCTTGTGATAAATTCATTATATCTTTTACTTACCTGATAATTTAATTAATATGGTTCTCATTTTATAACTTGGCATTCAAGGTAACATAGCCACTGGGATTCAGATCAGGTTTCCATATCTGATTGACAAGAGACTTTTAGAACTCGTTCAAAGTGGACTTTGTACAGATACAGAAAAATAGTCACTTGAAAATTTTCTGAAGTACCAGGTCATTTGCAGAAGATCTTTACTACTATAGATATTAAGATGCTTTTGACTTTAGAAAATTCAGAGACATTAGAAAATACATAAGGTAGATGATGAGGTATAGTTTTGTCATTGTGAAAGCTAAAATATTATCACTTAAACAGATGTACTTTCATTTGTCGGGCTGAAGAATGGGTACAGAGTCTGAATGTTTGATATTCTACTTATTCAATAAACATAAGTGGATTAATTTTGTCCTTTTTTCAGATAGAACACCTGCAAAAATAATGATTGCTGCTTGTTATTAGCACAAATAATTAAAATAAAATATGGCAAGAGAAGGAAAATATTCAATTTTCTTCCCTTTAAAGATTAGAAGGAAGAATTCATGGACATGTCAGAATTAATTTAAGGGGTTGAGACAAATATGTTTTTCTTCTTGTTAAAACACTTTAGAATTTAAAAAACCCCAAGGATTTAGAAAATACTAATAATGATAATTGTAAAGAAAAAATTTAGAGAAAAACTTTTAAAAAATGAGACAAAAGTTTTTGAGTTTGGTGGGTTTGGGCAGTAGATTTCTCTTTGTTATATGTCAAAATTTAGTCTATTTTTTAAAATTTTATTAAGGAGTTGTGTTGCTGTACAATCATAAATGCATTTGTAGTAATAATATGATGTGCTCCTGGTCCTAATGCTAATCCAGAATCATCCCCGTACTACCCATACCCCAATATCCTGATTCTTCTCTATTCCTCCCATAACAGATGTAAATGTGTATGTGTGTCTGTGTGTATACTTACATACATACACATATATATATATTATACATATATATATATATACATACTTATATACCTATGGTTCCCCACTTATATACCCATGATTCCCCTAGATTATATGTTGCTTATAGAAAATGTGGAAAATAATTATTGAGCTTTAGCTAAAGATGCATCACATGTGAATAAAAATGATGAAACTTAAAGAATTGTTACAATAATAAAATTATATAAACCAAATTATTAATATGAATAAAACTGCCAAGAGAGGCTGAAAAGTCTTTTCTTGGCTTGTTCTGTTTCTATATAATGATTTGAACAAATTCTCTTTGTACTTTAAGAAGAAATAAAAGCTTTAAAATCCTTTGAGGATGTTTTGGTAAAATCCTTCAAAGTCCTCCAAAATTCATTCTTTATAGCCAGTTACAGTACAAAAAAAGATCAGTTTTCTAGTTTGACATACCTACTGTAATACTGTGGATTATTTTTAGCCAATTCTAACTCACGTTATTTTTGAGAACATAAAGGAAGTTTATTGTGTGATAAAATTGGAAATCACAAGATGTGTATTATGTCAGACAATGATGGTAGATAAATGTATGATAAGAATATCTATTATAAAGAGAGTTGGAACTGAAATATAATAGACAAGAGCCATTTTAAGGAAATAAATTACATCTTATTCCACATTCTTGTGTTCTACAACTTTTCCTCAAATATTATATGCTCTACCTCTGTTCATAAAATGTTATTTAATGCAGTATAAGGATTCACATTTGCCATTCTATACTCTTTTGCATCATAGCACAATATTAACTGAAGCCTGCCTACTGATAGTACATACTCATTGAATTTTTCAAGCAATTTTCATGTTCTTTCTGAGATATGCAAAATGGACAAAGATTTAGTGTTTCATTTTTAATTAGTTCATTTGTCAGTGATAAAAATGATGCTATGAGTACTTATTACAGATCAGCGATCCCATTTAACCCTTAAATTGAACTGGTCAGTTTATACCACCCAGGTCCTAAAAGTTACCTTCACTTTGATGAAACTAGTATGCCGGTTTGATAATTCCCAAACACATAAAGCTGGAAAATTCTGAAATGAATTTACAGTTAATCATCTAAATGCAAGTCCCCAGCACTGGTAGTGTTCCTGCTGCAACTGGTCTCCCTGAAGCGTCTGATTGTCCTCCTTAGGGAGGGCTGGGAACGGGTGGTCAGCCAACCCTCGCCTCTCTTGGCCGCCTTGGTTGGTGCATGCTTCTCTCCTTCTCCCCTGAGGGTCAGGGGGATCACGAGAGGCTAAAAACCCCAACAAGCACCACATACACAATGAAGTGTTGGAGCAATGAAAGCCACATGAAGAATTAAATAGTTAATTGTCTCTTTCTCACTCTCTCACTGTCCTTCTTTTCTTGATAAGAATAAATAAATTATAATAAAAATGTATTGTGGGGCTGGAGAGGTGGCTCAGTGGTAGACCACTTACTTGGCATGAGCAAGGACCTGGATTTGATTCCCAGGACCACATGCACAACTAAGTGGAAGAAAAACAAAAAACAGATGAAAAAGTAAAAATTACCTCTCCCTTCCTCCCTCTCTCTCTCTTACTCTCTTTTTAAAAATGTGTTATGAAGTCTGTTAAGTAGAGTGAATTCATACTAGGAGTTCTTAGAGAATAAGAGTCTTACATTTATTACTGTTTTAAATGCTGTACTGTGCATTATATAGAAGATACATAAGATCATTTACTAAGTTTTAGAGGAACAAAAGCCACATGAAAAACTAAATAAAATGAGTCTCTCTCTCATTGTCCCTGTCTTTCTAAAAAAAAAAAATAGAATAAAATAAATACATATGAAAAGTTCTACTGTAGACAAGGTTTCAGAGACATTAACAAATTGTCAAGAGGGGAAGATGTACTACAGTCTTGTTAATGAGTATGCCAAAGCATACCCCTGTACAACCTCACTGTAATGTCAAGAAAGGGACATGAGAAATGTTAGAAAGAGTCAACTAATTTTCTTACAAATCAAAGCAGACCAAGGCTTGTAATGACTTGGGTATTAACAATGAAAACCAAGAAATTTTTAAAAGTATATAAAAATTCCTTGAAACTGATGCTGTTTATTTATTTTTCTTTTAATTATCTGTCTTAAGACACTTTTTAAGAGAATTTGAAAAGTAGTATGCTACTTATGTATACTTAAAAATGCATATAATTACTTGTTTAATAAAAACATTTACTCTTAGAAAATGAAACCATAAATAAATCTTTACATCAAACCTAACATACACAAACTTACTCCTTCCACTTTGCAAAAAAGACTTAACAATAGCCTTTTAATTCTAGTCTTTACTAATAATATAGACATTTAGCAAAAAAGAGTGATTTTGAATTTCACATTTTCTTGGGTGAGAATCCATCTCCCTCTCATCATTTTTCTACTAAGGGTGGTCACATAAAGAACACCAGTATTTTTTTGTTTTCCTTGATTTTTGAATCCATTCTGGTGTGCAACTATTCTTATATCTTGGTGTGGTGGTGTTTGCCTATAAACCCAGCAAGTCAGGAGGCTGAGGCAAAAAAACAGCAATCCAGCTTCAGCAACTTACTGAGATCCTGTCTCGGAATACAAAAAAAAAAAAAAAAATAAAAAAAGACTTTGGGTGTACTTCATTGGTAAAAGCACCCAGAGACTCCATTCCTAATTAAAAAAAAAAAAAAAAACTTTTATTTATTTTCATTAGAGAAGAAAGCACCTGAAATAACTGAAATGACCTTGATGCACTCTCTTCTATAAGGGAAAGTTCTCCTTCCTTATTTACAAATTATTCTGGCCTAGAGGAATCCAGTGATGTACAACTATAAGTTGTTTTGATTTCTAATCCTCTTAAATATACAAATATGAATCAGTATGAGGCAGTGAAACATAGGGCTTAAGAGTATACTACGATCGGTCACCCCAGGTTTGATTTCTGAGTCCATCACTACTTTCTAAATTAGTAAGTTATTTAATCTTTTTCAAATTTTTCATCTGTTTTTGAGAATTTTTATGAAGAGTAAGTTAATACACATTAAGTAAGTTCATATTTGGAGCGGTGCCTGGCACATAATAAGTTTTCAGCCTGTTTCTGCTGTTATTTTAAATAGATGCAGTATAAAGACACACTGCCTTTAAAACTCCTGGTGGCTGGTGGCATTCGAGTGCTGAATAAGATTTGACTGTTTTCACTCTTCCTCCCTTCCTCTATTTAAGATAAAATATCAGTGGGAAGTTCGTGCACATAAAATATATCCTTTAATGTTTTCTGTCACTGAAACTACTGTGTTGTAATGACCCTTCAGCATTGATCACATGGGCTTCAGAATATTTATTATTTCTATGCTACATTTTAATACAGCAATATTTTATATTTGTTTACATGGACAATGTAGGTGGTATAAGTTTTATAGTTTTCTATTTATACCACCTCAGTTATAGTTTTCTACTCAGTTGGCATAAACATATTTAATTCTGAGGAATTAAAATTAATCCAAGTTTGCATTTGTAGGCATGCTTGTATGGAAAGTACTCTTAAGACTGTTACACACATAGATAATCTGTAATAAATCATCTTTCAGTGCTAAATTCCTTAGAGAAAAAATTTCCCAGTGTAAACCACTCATTGTGCATGTTCTATAATTTCCAAAGTGGGTTCAGCTAGGGACATACAACTCATAAAGCTTAGACTGCCAATGCAAAATCTTAGTAAACAAGATCATCTAACTTGGGAAGAAAGTTGGGCAGCACCTGAATTTAAACTGAAGTTTTTGTTCAATGTCTATAACACACAAAGTCCAAGACAAGACTTGAAGAAAACACATTCAAAGATGAAAGAGAAAGACTAAAGAGCCCAACGACAGTCTCTGGAATCAATATGGCAATTAAAAATCTTCCAAAGAAGAGCCCAGAATGTGATAAATTCCCCACTGAATTTCACCACACTTATGAGAAGGAGCTAACACCTTTCCTTAATAAGCTATTCCAAGAAACTGAAAAGGAAGGAACTCTCCCAAACACTTTTTCTGAGGCAACCATCATCCTGATACCAAAACCCCCACAAAGACACATCAGAAAAGAAAACTACAGACCAGTAGCCCTGATGAATATAGATACAAAAATCCTTTAAAAATTTTAGTAAACTGCATTGAAAATCACATAAAGATAAATTTATCAATATCAAGTGTGCTTCATTCCAGGGATAAAAGGCTAGTTCAACATAAGTAAATCAGTAAATGTGATTCACCACTTGAACAGAATGAATGTCAGACACTATATAATCATCTCAATTGATGAAGAAAAGGACTTTGACAAAACCCAGTACCAAATTATGCTCAAAACTTTGGAGAAGATAGGGATCAAAGGAAGGAACATACTTCACCATGTAAAGGCCACAGCTAGTACAATACTAAACGGAGAAAAGCTGAAAGCATTTCCCCTAAACTCAGGAAAAAAGACTAGGCTTCCCCCTCTCACTTTTATTCAATATAATCCTGGAGACCCTAGCCAGAGCAATCAGGCAAGAGAAGGAAATCAAAGGGATAAGAATAGGAAAAGAAGAAGTCGAAGTATTCCTTTTTGCTGATGACATGGAATACAGAAAAAACTCCACCAAAAAAACTTCTTGAGCTTATAATCATGTTTATAGATAGAGATAGAGATAGATAGATAAACAATGGAGTTCTACTCTGTTGTTCGAAACAATGGCATTATGGCCTTTGAAGGGAAAAGGATGGCAATGGAAGAAATTATGCTGAGCAAGATTAGCCAAACCCAGAGACTCAAGGGCCAAAACGTTTTCTTTATTTTTGGAGGATAGAGAAAAACCAAGGATTAGGTGAAAGATCAAGCTCATGTACTAGACTCACAAATTTGAAGCAACACATAATTTAAGGGAACCATAGATATGTGTTGGGGAGGTGGGAGGGAGGGGAGAGGGAGGGATGATAAGGATGGAGCTGGGCAGGAATCAACAATATAGTTTACTCCTTATTCCCCTGATAAGACAAATAATATTTTTTTATTTTTATTTTTTTAAAGAGAGAAGAACAGTGAGAGAGAGACAGAGACAAAGAGAATCAATTTTTATTGAGTTTTTTACATGGCCTTTGTTGCTCTGACACTTAGCTGTGTATGTGGGTGCTAGGATTTGAACCCATGTACTTGTGCATTCCAGGCAAGTGTCATAACAACAGAGCCACTGCTCCAGCCTGACAAATAACATTTATGCAATCATTTAATTCTGTACAATGTACAGTTATATGTATATGTGTGTGTATATGTATATATATATATGTGTATATGTGTTTCTCTGTATATACATGGAGAGAGACATATATCTGTTATGGGGTAAATGCAGAAGAGTTGATTCAAGAGATGGGTTTGGGTGATGTGGGGGTAATTCTGAATTAGAATCAGGGGTATATCATATTGTTCCTACATATGCATTTATGATTGTACAATTAAACAACTCCTCAATAAAAATTTTTTTAAAAGCCAGATACATGTGCTAGGTGAGGCGTTGTCAAACCCACACTATCTGACCCTGTCAAGCTACTCTCTTTTCTTTTTTGACATTTCTGTCAGTATCACAGATAAACACATGGCTACATATTTTGCAGATGTGGCTTTACTTGATTATATCAATGTCATATATATGTATATGTCATCTGTAAATATAATATACATACATATTTTCTTAACATTGTACATCCATTCTTCATGCAATCTTAAAGTTAATACAAATATTCCAATTATACTCACCAGGAAAATAATACTTATAAAGATCCATTACCCCAAATCATTAGCAGAGTAAATTATTCAGACCTGGGAAGCTTGACTCAAATCTATGATTTTAGACACTGTGTGGTGCTACTTCTCTATCAGCCAATCATAGGTATTTGTCATAGGTATATGGAGTCTAATTCTTGAGAAGAATAAACTGATTTGACCATAAACCTGGATGTTTTAGACAAATGGATGATTCACATCCCAAGCTGCATCGGCAGGATGGTGCTAAGTTTCATTACAGAGCTAACAGGAAAAAAAATGGAGACACTTTGCTCCCCATCCTGGCTATGACCTCTCAGAATCAAGTGATCCTCCTGCCTCAGCTTCCCTGGTAGTTGGGACTATTGACACATGCCACAGTGCCTAGAAACTTGTGAATGTTAAATTTCTGCATTTTGCATTTAGTACTTGCAGACTGAGGGTGACTGCTGGAAATTGAGACAATGGAAAGTGACAACAGGGTAAGAGATTACTGTACTTCAGTTACCTTTATCTCCCCACTTCCAATTCTCATCTGTTCATACATTCTAGCATATACACATGTGTATTTCCCAAGGAATCTTTTCCTGTCGTCATTCCTACTTATCTGACCATGCACAATTGTTTTTCCTCTCTAACAAAGTAGTGACCTAAAAATGAGAAATAACATAAAAAAGCAAAATGAAAAAATATTGGCCTGGATTAGCAGATATATCTACTCATAAATATCTGCCTTTGATTTCACTTATTCAGGTGAGCATGGAAACAAGGAAGCTTGCATAAGTTTACAGAAACTTAGTTTTAAATGTACACCCTCACTAAAGACAAATAAGATGTTTAGTTTTACAAAAAAAAAAAATGACTACTTTGCAAAGAAGTCTGTGCCATCAGGTGAAATGAAGACTCTCTAGACACTACAAGTGATCTGAATTTAAAAGTCAGATTCATATTGTGTACTATATAGGTATGATAAAATTCAAGTCAATGCTGCATAACCTGTGCTTACAAGGTTTCAAGTAAATGCTCTTGCCATTCATTTTAGGGTATATCTCAAAAGATATTTGAGGTCAATGACTTACCACTCTGATTACTAGTACTGGTAACTCTTATTTGTGCCATGAGCAGTAAAATGTGCATCCTTTAAAGAAAATGTTCTAGTTCAATCTTATTGTAATGAATGTGGAAAGCCACCTCCTTCTGTTTCCCTATGTGATTTTTCTTTCTCACTTGATAATCCCTGAAAAGCACTACATATAATTATTCATGTGTAAAGGACAGAAGAGATAGGATTGTGAGAGGACATTCTGAGTGCCTCTAAATGCCTCATTTTGCATGCTGAAAATCAGTTTCGCCCCACATCTCCCAGTCATCAAGAGAATAATTGAAATGTTTTGGAAACACCTACTCATTTCAAGTTGCAAATGTTTCATTACTTTGACAAGAGCTCCTTTGACTACCGCAAAACTAAAATGTGAATCACAGAAATGTGTTAGTGTTTGCAAAATCCATCCTGCTAAGTTATTTCTTTAAATAAGTCAGCATAAATGTGATTCTCCAACAATTGTATCATATTAAAATCTACTTATTAGATTTGAAACATTTTAAGAGAATTTATTTCTATTCTGTTAATGATTCTTTTTTTTTTATATTCACATGACAAAAAGAACAGAAACTCAGCTTTTCCAAGTCTTTGATTCCTTTGAAGTTGATGGGGAGAAAATCAAGAAGGACAGTGTTCTTGACTAGGGTATCAATAAAGTCAAGACTTAATTTTTTTGCATTGAATTTATGTGAATATTATATCAAGTTTTTAAAAATATGTTTGTCACTAAGTCTTTGGTTTATTATAAATTGGTTTCCACATGAAATGCTTTATATAGTATAATAAATTGATTGCCACTATATATTGGTTTGTGTTTATAATAAATTAGATTGACTGAATAATAAATCTTTCTTTTCAGCAATTATTTTTATTGGTGTGAGTAAATTATACTGGCTTCACAGTGAGCCAAAATGTTTTGCATCTAAATTATACCTTCTTGGTCAGGTGATTTAGTGTTTAACATTTATTTTAAAGATTAGGGATATAGATAGACATAGATATATTGAATCTTTAAAGATAATTGCATCATTTTTTGCAGATAATACAAATTCACTCCAAAGTCTTGTTATATTAAAATTGAAGATATTTGATCTTTTCAGACTCTATGTCATTTGTATTTCAATGTTTGGTGTAAAAGCTGCACCGAATGTACTTTATTGTTTTCTTGAACTTGGATAAAGGTATGATATATACTAAAAATCACATTTCAGTACCAAATAAGGAAGAACATTGTAAAAATTGTACCTTTACAGAAATGATAAGAATTCCCTCAACTTTTGAGATTATGAGTTTCTCATACAAAATGGCTACATTTAATAATTATATGATTTTATACTAGAGCTGGAATCCTTATATTTGTGAAAGATTTGGTTTAGATGGCTTTTTGTGTCTTTTAAAATGTGAAGATTTTATTGTTTTCTGTAGTACATAAGGTTCTATAATTCCCTACTATCATTACACATGGAAGTATGTAACTCATCAGTAATTGACTATTTTGTCCCTTCAAGATGCCTGCAATCTAAAGTGATAATTTGAGGCATGCATTGTAGCTAATGACTATACAATTGCAAGAGAGACGTTTTGACTCTAAGTACAGATAAATAAAGGAAAGACTAGTCATTTCTTTGCAAACAGGAGGTTGGAAAGATTTCAAAACCTGTGGGAAAATTTTCTTCATGCAGGGAACTGACATGAGATTGGAGGGCTACCCACAGTGTAAGTGACAGAGAAACGTGAAGGTTTTGCATATTGATCATGGGGACAATTTGGCACAGTTTTATCTAGGGAAGTGGCATTATCATATTTATATTTCCTAGGATTTACTTTCTCAGAATATGGTAGAGGTATTGATGGGAATCAAAAATACGAGGTAGAATGATTAGTGTGGATACCTTTTCCATAATATGGATGAAATATAATAAAGATTTGAATTAAGTCATAACTTTGAAGATGATGGGAAATGGCTGAATTCCAGCAATAGTAAAGAGTAGAAATGTATAGGGCTTGGAGTTAGGATATCATGTAAAGACCTATGTGTGAGAGTAGGCTGTGTTCAGTGCCGCTGAAATGCAGGGGTGACAAGTTAGAAATAAAGATCTGTGTGATACAGAAGATACTAGTTTGAGGAAACTATTGAATTTCAATGTGCACAGGTAAATTGGAATTAAGGAGTGGAGATTAGCTAAAAATTTAGAGTAGAATGGAACACTTGGCAAACTGATGATTTATAATGTATAGGAGTCTAGAGAAGGGCTAACTTTTTTCTTAAAGTCTGTAAGTATCAGCTTGTAAAGAAAGAATATAAAAAGTGTAGTCACAGTTGAATAGGAGCAAGAAGTTGCCTGCTATTATACAGAAGGGTGGTTTTAGAAAAAAATATTGTACTGTATATTTCTAAAAGTTAGAAGAAAAGATTTTGGAAGTTTTCACCACAAAGAAATGATAAATTTTAAGGTATGTTTGGCTAATTTAAACACTGCACAGTTTATACGTATATTGAAACATCATTTGTTATCCCCTTAATATGTACATTTTTATGATTTTAAGTATTGGTTAAAATAAGTTTAATGGTAAAATTAAAATGAATAAGAAGATTAGCAATAGCTCTTTGGATAATGCTGGCAATTGATTATTTGGCAGAGGAAGAGTATGGGTAAGATACTGGTAATTTTCCTTTAGTATATATTCTCCCATGTCAAAAACTCATTGAGTTTAGTGGGGCTTTTAGTTAAACTAGATAGGAACACATTTTAAGGTGACTAAGTACCAATCAATGGAATATGAAGAGAAATAGAAACGTACAATTTCCAGAAGCCACTTTTATTGGGAAGTTGATTCTGTTCCACCTCCCTTCACACCCTTCCCTCTGGTTAGGAGATGGCCCAAATTAGAGTATACACAGAGAATTCACATATTAGGAATTCCAGAGGCGGCCAACTTCCCTGGGTCCCTTAATTATCTCATGGAGCAGCACAGCATATTAACTCTGAACTGCCTCCCTATCTAGTGTTAGTGTTATGCTGAAGAAAGTTATTTTTTATCATCTTTAAGTGACTGCACTTTGGGTTCCAAGAATGCACAATTTAGACTATACTCTAAATAATAAAGTATTTAAATAAACAGACTGAAGCAGAATGGTTTCTTAAATCTCATGTAATAATTCAAAAGTGTGAAAAGCACTCAAGCTTACTTTGGAGATAAGTACTTAATCTTGTATTAGTTGCTGTTTTTGACATGCCTTGTGGCTAGTATAACTTTGATTCTTTTGACCACCTTCTTCTCCTTCTCCCTCTCTTCCTTATCCTTATCCTTTTAGTTATTTGATGCCCACTGAAAAATTACTCTAAACCACTAGGAAACCTTTTAATTTCACAGAATTTTATGCATGTCCTAAGGGAATTCTGATCACACTCTATCTTAAAAGATAAATATTTATATAATGTGGTACACACAAAATAAACCCCATAGATAAGTTGCTTACTGCAGAGATTTCTATATGCAAGAATAGTTCCTTATTCAACAACAGCCAAAGATTTCTAAGGCAAATGTAACCCAAAATGGGATTGCCACTTCTAGCAATAGTAATATGTTATAAAATGGTGTTCAAGGAAAAAATGTAAATTGGAGATGGAGCCACATTTTATATAGTTTTAACTCCCATAAAATACATTTATTAAGAAACATTATGCACCAACAGTAAAATATCATGTATAAAATAAAGAAATCATTTGAAATGTAAGGGAAAATTAAATAACATTTACACATGATATTTCAAGCCCAGGAAAACATATGCAAATAGATCTTATATTTCATTAATAAACAGAGATCAACCACTACTCTATGAAAATGAAAACTACAGAATTTTAATCATTCAATAAGTTAATGGGAAAAATTATCAGATATTAGCTCTTTTAAAAAGACTAGTCAACACTCTGACTGTAGCATCATCACTGATTTTAACTTTCATTCATTATATTCATAACAAATTTGTAATTTTTTTACAAGAAAGAATGAAAGAAAGAGAGAATTAATTGTATTTATTTTTTCATCTAGTTTCAGTTTTTCTGATACTTAGTTGTGTATAAGGTGCTGGGTCCTTGTGCATAGCAGGCAAGGACTCAACTACTGTGCCACTAGTCTTATTGAATCATTTTACATCACCTTTTTATGCTTTCCATATATAATTTTATTTTGCTAAAATTTTTTTCTCTTTTCCTATATCTATGAATTGTGTTTCATTTAGCTTAAAACATGCTGTATTTTTTGATTATCTATACCTAGATAAAATATCTTTAATGATAATAAGCATTGTCGGTTTTAAGATAGTTAATTTTCTATTAGTCAAATTTACAAATCTTTTAGAGTGCCTTTTTTTAAACAGATTTTTAGAACTTTTATTAATGTAAACAGACAAATTCAGCAGAACGAAGGGGGATTTTCTCATAAAACTTGCCTCCACACTTAAACATCAACATACCACTCTAGAAAGATGCATTTATTAAAACTGATAAACCATCAAAAATTGTTGTCACCCAGAGACAATAGCCCACATGAGGATTTACTCTTCATGCTGTACATTTTGTGGGTTTGGTGAATTTACAATACACTTGTCTATCATTTCCTATTCTACAAAATTACCTAAATTCCAACTTACCTAAAATTCCTCTACGCTCTCTTTTCTTATTCATCCCTCTCTCCTCCCTAAACCCTGCCAAACACGATCTTTTTTTCCTGTCTCTATAGTTTTGCCTGTTCCAGAATATCATACGGATTCAAACAGCCATGAATGAGATAACCTGTTGTTCCATATTGTCATCAGCATTTGATGTAGTCAATAATCTGGATTTCCATCATTTCATTAGATGTATAGTTGTATTTCATTATTGTCTTAATTTGCATTTCCCTAATGATGTATGCTGTGAAGTACCTTTATTCTTAATTGTGATTTGCATGTATGTGTGTACATTCATGCACATATATGATATATATTTGGTGAAGTGCATATTCAGATCTTTGAACATTTTTAAATCAGGTTGATTTCTTTTTTATTAAGAAATTTAGTTATTGTACAATAAAAATGCATCCAATGAAACAATATGATATGTCTATATTCTTAAATTAGATTTACTCCCTAGGTCCTACACTATTCTTCCTTCCTTACCCCTTCCTCCTGCCCCCTCCCCCTGTCCTTCTGGATACATCTCTATGAATGCCTAGGTTCTTACTATGGAACTAGTCATTTATCATGTATACCCCTTGTAAATATTTTCTTCCAATCTATGACTTGTCTTTTCACTCATTCTCTATAAAGCATCATTTGCAGATCAGAAATTTTAATTCCTACTAAGTCTAGTTACCAATCCATTCTTCATGGATTGAACCCTTGGTGTTATATCTAAAATGTCATTACTTACCCCGTGTCATCTTGATTTTCTTGATATCCTCTAAGAGTTTTATGGTTTTTCATTTTGCATTTAGGTCTGTGACTCATCTGGAGTTAATTTTGTTAATGGTCTAAGGTCTGCATTTGCATTAACTTTACATGGGAATGTCCAGCCAATCAGCAACACTTGGACAAAAAAATTAAAAGATTTTTTTCCATTATATTGACTTTGTCTCATTGTCAGAGACTACTCCTGACTAAATGTATGTGTTTCAGTTTCTGTTCTCTAAATTCTGTTCCATTGATCTTGTTTTGTTTCTATTATTTGGCTAACATCTCTTAGGACACCTTTTTTATACTCTGCATTGGTTAATTTTATAAAATTATTTTACCCATGCCATTCAGTGACATGAACTCATGAAGCCATCATGAAAAGCCTGAACCAGATCACTGGAATCAATCCACATTTTCTCTTGCTCTGTGTTGTATTGGGATGAATCTGGTCTTTGTGGCTCACCCCACATTGTATGACTTTTCAGATCTCTCTTTTTTCATTTAAAAAACCTATTTGTCACTTTACCTTCCTGGTCAAATATGATGTTCTTTACAATACGTAATGTGCTGGTTTGACCTCAGTACTCTCTTATAGGACATTAGTTTTCTTTTTTACCCTTCCATTTCTTATACCTCATCCATGGGTTAACAGAAATTTTATTACATGGTGTACGTAGTTTTCTCATATTCACCTTTCCCTCTTACACACAGACTAATAAAATATTGGAGGCTGTTTGTCCAAGTTTTATGAAACCATTCCTAAAAAACAATAGATTTAAGAAATTGTAAGATTCTTTAAATAAATTAACAGTAATTAATGCATTCATTCATTTAATCACACATCAAATAATCCATGCTGTGTTTTATGATGTGCATGCAAAGGTGATAAGTCAGATTTTGTCAAAAAGCTAATGAAAATTAGTCCATTGTCCTCTGTACCATCTATTGAGACCATCATGAAATTTAGCTGTCAGGAATACAACAGTGTAGCTGAGACAATGCCTAAATGCATAAATCCAAATAATATATTTGATCATTTATTTCACTGACTAAACAGAAATACTGTTTTGCACTAGTGCTATTTATCCAAATAATGTAATTAGCATATGGGAACCTATTTACTTCCATAAATATCTAATAACAATAAACTCAGTGTAATTATGGGTATTGTACTATTAAGCATTATACAGTCAAAAATAATTCCAAAGCATCATAGGTAAAAATTTTCCCATGGATTTACATCCACATGATTATTAGAAAATCATAGTTATGGATCAAATATGGGGAATCAGTCCCCAACGTGGACAGGCAACCTTCCTTTTGTAATCTGATGGGTGTAATTAGTGGAATATTCAATTCTAAGAGGCATCATTGGAATAAACACATAAAGATAAGTCTTTTAGGAGAGTTTTAACTTCATAGCTTTGTTTTTCTTTCTTTTTTTTTTTTTTTTTTTTTTTTTTTTTTTTTTTTTTTTTTTTTTTTTTTTTTTTTTTGCTTTTCTCAAGCTGCTCATGGTTTGTTTGAATGTGCACTTAGAATTTCTGAGCTTTCTTCCAATTCCATAAGCTTAAGAGTGCCCTATAGATCTTCAGAAATTTTATTTCAGGAGAAGGTAACCACAAGTGTCTCCTGGCAGCTGCTCTTGGATCAGACAGTTCTGGCTCTGAGACTCCATATTGGCAGTTGCCCCTCAGAACTGGCAGGAGTCTCTTCACTCCCATTGGCTCGTTTTGGCATCAACTGCAGTATATGCCAGAGGCTCTGCCACTTGGCAGGATAACTTTCAGCTTTCTTCCTTGATTACAGCTCAGATGGGGTACTAGGGTCTTGTCTTCTATTTTGACCCTTTCCTCAACAACCCTTAGATACCTTGAGTCATTAGTTCTCTGCTGTTGACATGACCTCAGAGAGCAGTTCTTGGCCTTAGTCCTTGATAAGTTTTCTGGCAAATGTGTCAGCACTGCAAATCTTTTTAAAGAACATGTTCAAAGTCCTCTGATTTTGCCAACCTACATTAGGGAATCAGACTTTTAAAACGCAATGTAGTGCTAATCTTAGGTCCCTTTCCAGCACCTTTAATTTTCTTCCTTTGTTATAGAGTGTGAAATGGTTCTGAAATGCTCTTTATCTCAATTGAAGATTTTATATTATCCAATATTATTTTGCTAGGGAATTACAAAGGGGAGATGGTTTTCAACACCAGATGAAGGATCTAAAAAATTATTTAAAATTTTACCTAAAATCTTACTAGAATAAATAGGCAGCTAGACAAATTATCTCTGAAAAGATCCTAAATATCTCTGTGTGGCAAACAAACTAAACTTAAATATTCTACGATGACAATAATAAAAAAGAAATGTAAGTTAAAATGATAACTATGAAAAGAATAATAATAACTACGGTTTGCTATGTAATTTCTATGTATCAATTTTGTATGAATATGAATATAATACTTGTGAATTCTAATACTAACAGTGAAAAATAAAATAATTCTTTGCTACAAAAGAAATGGAATTATAAACATCAGTGAAATCATCATAGAGCCATGTGTGCTGTTATCTTAGTTTCCTCAACTTCTTGAGTCATAATGAATATCAAATCCTGATCACAACTAAAATTTTATCTTTAATTCTATATTCCAACACTTTGAGCCAGTGTCTACTTCATATTGATATTTAGACACATGATCAGAATCTTACACTTACCATGCTGCAAAATGAAAATAATTATTTTTTTCCCCAATTTACTGTTCCCAGTCTTCTTCTGGCAACTACGTTGATTCTTTTTCACTTCATCAATAGATTTTCTTAGCTCACTCTTCAAAATAGACCTACAATCCATAACTGAATACCTTCCATCTCAGTCAGTTGTGCTCATCCTTGTCAAAGCCACCATCAGCTATAGCCCAGGGTAATGCACTGGGCTCCTATCTTGTTTCATCAATTCCACTCTTGCCATCCCTATATATTGTTCTTCAAAGAATATCAGAATATTTCCTGTGAGTATGAGCTGTCAGATAATGCCAAATTCCTTCTTAAAATTAAAAAAAAAATTTTGTTATGTCAATGAGATTTAAAAACAAATTTACAATTGTTTTCAAGACTTTTCACAATCTGGTTTCCTATCTTTCTACCTTCTCCACTTCTCACTCCACACCTAGCACATTGGCCTCAAGGTAAGTCACTGTATTTTCTCAAAAGTTTAACTTCTTTATTTCATTTCATTTAACATTATTGCAATTTTTCATCAGCATTTGTTTCTAAGGCAGAATGATCTTAGGGGAAAAATTTAGTTACAATTATATATGATAAAATCTACCTGGGCATGATGGCACGTTCTAAGGTTTTCTGAGGCAAAATGATTAAGAGGGGACATGGAAAAAATTCAGTTACAATTAAATATGACAAAATTTGGCTGAGCATGATGGTACACACATGTAATGCCGGCAGCTCTGGGGGCTGAGACAAACAGATCACAAGTTCAAAGCAGCCTCAGCCTCAGCCCTAAGCATCTTAGCAAGACGCTCTCTCAAAATGAAAAGCTTAATCTGGGGATGTGGCCCAGTGGTTTCAAGTGTCCCTGTGTTCCATCTCTAGTACTAGAAAATAGAAACATAACACCTAAGGTAATTTTGTATGATACAGAAGTACATAGGAAAGACAATCTAGTGGGTAGTGTGTGGACATAGTAAGCAATTCTTCAATAAAGAGACAATGTTTATGCTGAGGCCTGGAGGATCAGAAGTGGTCCAGGCAAACCTGAAAGAGGGAAAATAATTCTGATGAAGGTTGAAGCAAATCTTTTCTGCTCTATTTCACTCTCAGGAATGGGGCTGGTATTACTCTCTTTACTCCTTTAATAAATACCACAAACTTAGTGGTATAGAGTCACATTGTCACAGGAAGGCAGGGGGCTAAAAATCCAAACCTCGGTTGTGTTCCAACGAAAGAAAATTTAAAGTCAGAAACAAAAAGTCATGCAAGAAAATTTCATTATAAGTGAAAAAGCAGTGAAAGTAAAGTAAAAGCAGAGTAAGATAAGATTCAAGCACAGAGTACTCTCAAGAGAGAGAGTGGGCCGTCTCTGAGCAGAGAAGACAAAGTAGACAACGCTGTCTCCAAATTTATTACTGTTTTGTGGTTGACTTGAAAATTGGGGTCCTCATTCAGCAACCTTCACCAATCAGGTGTTCAACTCCTGAAGTGTTAGACGTAATATGTCTTCCATCAGTTGCAAGGTAGCTGGTTTAATTCCTAGCTCCTTGATCCATTTTGATTTGATTCTTGTGCAAAGAGAAAGATATGGGTCTAATTTCAACTTTCTGCAAGTGGCTGTCCAGTTTGTCCAGCACCACTTGTTGAAAAGGCTGTCTCTCCTCCATGTAATATTTTGTCCCCCTTTGTCAAAAATCAGATGTTTAAATAGTTGAGGGTTTGTTTCAGGGTCTTCTATTCTATTCCACTGGATTTCTTTCATATCTTGATGTAAGTACCATGCTGTCTTTGTTACTACACCTCTATATTACAGTTTTATATCTGGTATGGCAAAACTGCCTGTTTCATCTTTCTTGCTTGGTAATGTTTTGGCAATTCTAGTTTTCTTATTGTTCCAAATGAATTTGAGAATTTCTTTTTCTATGTCTGTAAAGAACGACATAGGTATCTTAATAGGGATAGTTAAATCTATATAAAGCTTTTGGTAGAATGGCCATTTTTATTATATTTATTCTGCCTAACCAAGAGCATAGGACATCCTTCCATCTTCTTAGGTCATCTTGGATTTCATTCTTCAATGACCGATAATTTTCACTGTAGAGATCTTTCCATAATCTACAAAATCCTCAAAAATCTCAACTACAAAAACACAAACAACCCAATCAATAAATGGGCCAAAGAGCTAAATAGAAACTTCTCAACAGAGGTCATTGATCAAGCCAATGAATATATGAGAAAGTGCTCTAAATCATTAGTAATCAGAGAAATGAAAACTGTATTAATATATCACTTCACACCAGTCAGATTGGCAAAAGTGAAGAAAATAAATAATAATAGATGCTGGAGTGGTTGTGGAGAGATAGGCACACTAATGCACTGTTGGTGGAACTGCAGAGTGGTACAGCCCCTCTGGAAAACAGTGTGGAGAATCCTCAAAAAACTAGGGATGAGCCCACCATATGATCCTGCTATGCCTCTCCTGGGAATCTTTCCAGGGGATTTAGAATCAGCACATTATAGTTACACAGCAATATCTATGTTCATAGCAGCTCAATTAACAATAGCTAAATTATGAAAACTACCCAGATGTCCCTCAGTGGATAAATGGATCCAAAAACTGTGGTACACATATACAATTAAATTTTACTGTGCAATTAGAAACAATGATATTGCAGACTTTGAAGGTAAATGGATGGCTATGGAAGAAATTATTCTGAGTGAAATCAGCCTAACCCAGAGAACCAAGGGTCGAATGCCTTCACTCATCTATGGAGGCTGTAGCTAGACCCTGGCCATTGAGAAAGGCAGTCTAGTATCATTAAATATCTAGTACCATTAGATATCTAGTATCATTATTAAATCTGGATAAGGTGTTATGTCTTACAACCTAATACATTTTTAGAGATGTTTTGGGAAGGGGAAGGGAGGGATAAGAGTGTGTAATTGGGGGGAGCTCTTGGTAAGTCTAATTTTCAGAATCTATATATATATTATATTTTTTCATTAAAATATGTATATCATATTGTTACTTTACATGCATTTATGATTGTACAGTAACTCAATTTCTTAATAAAAAATAAATTAAAAAAATAAAAAAGGATCCGATTAATAAAAGAAAATGTACTACCTGATGGATATGGAAAATTACGGGAAGCCACTCAGCCAGGCCTCAAACAGCCTTCTCACTATTGAAATCTACAGGACCTCATCTGAATCTGTTGCCTTGGGCCCTTATCAGAGGATCCCCACCCTATTGAAAACCTCATTGTAATCAGAAAACTCACAACTGGGCCCCCTCCCCTCTCATTCCCTATATCTACCCCAGGCTGTACACAGCAGAGGGGGCCCAGCCTCCACTGAATCCTCCCTCCTCAGGTTTCTCCCAAATAAACCTGTGTTACTGTTGAGCCACTGTTCTCCTCTCTTTATTTCCTTTGTTTATTCATTTATTTATTTTGCTTCTTTTCTTACACTATTCATGGTCAACTGACTTTGAATTTTTTTTTTCTGGAAGAAGATGATTTCTGTGCACTTTATTTATTTATTCATTTTAAGTAAGCTATATTTTGTACAGAAATTTAAGTCTTTACTCTCACTTTTTTTTAAGCACCCTTATAGAATATGCTAATATAACTTGGATAAGTTAGAATTACATTGACGGAATTCCCTTTGCTGCATGGTCCTGGGTGAGAATTGGCTAGAAGAACTTGTGAGAGATTTACATGGGGAAGCAAAAATTTATTTCTGCCTATTGTCAGATACAGATGGGCTGTGCACTTGGAAGTTTCCTTTGGTGGCATTTGTTGTGGATGTTGAAAAGGGTTGCTGTACTCCTGGACATTTCTTATTGTCTTTAACTCAAGTAGACTCTTCCTTGTTCTAATTTGTGGATAAAGGTGTTGAAAGTAGCATGAGCAGTGTAGGAAAGAGCCAGTTAGCACAGCTCTGCAATGGAGTACAGAAAGGTTGTCAAATCTTTATGCTATTTGCTTCTCTTTGTATCTATTGGTTTTGAAGTTGGAGTGTCCTGGTAGCAAATCTTTTACGGGTGTTCGAGGCTTCTGTTTTGAGTTTTTTCTTTCTCTTTCTCTCTTCAAAATAACTGCGCCTGCTGCTGGGGCTGCAAGCTTTTACATCCACTCTGGAAAAACTAGGTCTGGGACCACCTTATGACCCAGTTATCCCACTCCTGGGTATTTTCCCAAAAGAGCTAGAATTGGAATACTACAGAGACACAGCTACATCAATGTTTATAGCAGCTCAATTTACTTTAGCTAAACTATGGAACAAACCCAGATGCCCCTCACTGGGTGAGTGGATTCAAAAAGTGCCAATTCTACTCTATTAGAATGATATGATGGCATTTGCAGCCAAATGGATGGAGATAGAAAAAATTATGCTGAGTGAAATATCCCAAACTCAGAGACTCAAGTGCTGAATGCTTTCTCTCATATGTTGAAGCTAGAATACTGTATAAGATAGATTGAAAGTCAGCTAAGCTAAATAATAAGCACAACATAGGTGAATTTTTACATAAGGAAGGAGAACCATAACTTTGAAGCTGGAGGGAGAAGGGAGGAGGGCAGGGTGAGAAGGGAAGGATTAGAGGGCTACCAATGCATCTAGGAACACTCAACTCCCATGAGAAGCCCAAGTAACACGGGGGTAAAGTAAGGAAAACATGGGAACAGGAAGTGGTCAAAGACGAGGAGACCATGGACTAGGATCAACTTTAATTTACTTTGTCAATATCCAAGGATTCATGAATGTGTAGCAACAATTCCCTCCAATATGTAAGACTATGTTGAATGAATGATAAAAAAAATATTATAATAGAGGTGAAGAAAATAACTGTGTGTATTATATTAAGGTCTCTTCATTACCAGAAAATTCATTTTCCAGTTTTTTTTAGAACTATTAAAAAATCTTGTTTAAAGCTATATTCTTTTTCATATTGAGGCACTTAAGAATGCAAAAATCACTTCCATGTGACTGCTGTCTTTCTGAAGTTCAATTTCAACATTTATAGACAGAATATTATATTCTTCTTAAGAGAGGGAGAGAGAGAGAAATAAAATCAATTTTATTTATTTTTTCATTTGCCCTTTGTTTCTCCAACACTTAGTTGTGTATGTGGAGCTGGGGTTTTATCCCAGGTCCTTGAGCACGCAGTCAAGAGCTTGAACCGATAAGCCATGGCTCCAGCCCCCATTATCTTCTTCTTAAAGGAAATAGCACGAATACATGAAATTCTCCAGAGCTAGGACTCAGTTCAAATCAGAACATGGACAAGTATTCAATTTGCTTCTCCAAGTTGATTACAAATATCAGCAAAATTATATATGTATATATGTATATATATATACATATATATCATATATATGTATGTACAAAATGATTTTAAAATTACTTGGAAATTTACTTTTTAGTTATTGAGATAATTTTCTCATTATTATTATCACCTAATTTTTGTTGATTTGAAGAATTTAAATCTGATTAAATCCTATATGGAATATTCTGTGATTCAAACAGTCAACTATATAAAATGCACCACAGAGTGGTGAAAGTTGTATTGCAATTATTGTCATTTTTAATAATGTTATTAAATGTCAATAAAATTTTACTCTGTATTGATCATTGAGATTAGGTTCTCCTTCATGGATTGATATCTATGCAATTGATTATCTGTAAAAGCTTGTTAGACTTCTGGGGCTAGAGCTGAGGCTTGGTGGTTGCAGCACTTGCCTGGCATGTACGAGGACACGGGTTTGAACCCCAGCACCAAGTATACAACAAAGTGTCAGAGCAATGAAGACCATATGAAAGAATAAATAAAATTGACTCTTTCTCTTTCTGTATCACTGTCCCATTTCTCTCTTTAAAAGGAAAAAAAAATCTTGTTAGATTTCTAAGCTAAGAAGCAGTATCATTTTCCATACTATGTTCAAATACTGCTGCATATTGTGGCTACATAGATGAGTACAGGTCAAAATCATGATTAATGGTAGATATTTTAATGATTCTAGATGTCAAAAATACAACTGCCCACCTACCAAATTTAGCTGTCATACTATCTATATGACAATAAATTAGAACTGACTGTAAATGAACTGTATAGAAATATAAACCTGTCTTCAGTGAGCTATACCCCTGAAGCCCTCTTTCTTTACCTTTTACTTTGACCTATGCCACTTTTAATTTTGGGTGTTTTTTCAAAGTAATGGAAATGTTCCAAAAGTAATCCTGCCTAATTCTCCTCATGTCACATTGGCCACAATTTGGCTAAATACTCTTCTTAACACCAGCAAAACAAATGAAATAATGGTGATTGACTTGAACTTGTACTAAGCATGTTTTATTGATGGACCAAAGGTGATGGCTTCTTTCCCTGGGTTATATGGTGACTAATTGAATATAGGAATGAGAACATCAGCAAGGAAGAGAAGCCAGTGCATGTAGATGACAACTGATGGGTCAGAAACATGATTTCTCCTACCTGCATCTCCAATACCTAAACCCGTGCATGGCATAAGTGAGTAGGACACTAAATTCATCCCTCCTAAACATTATAATCTTGTGTTCTGGCTGCTCTGCCACCTCCACTGCAGAAGTAGAATACACTATCCATTTCTAAGTAGGTGTTTAGTGAAGAGTGTTCAGTAAACACCAACGTTGAATTAAACAATAAGGAAGTCATTCAGCAAAGTTATAGTGCTATTTACTGCAAGTAGAATTATCTTCTTAGTTCACTCAGTTCTAGAGAGGTACCATCTGAAAGAGTAGGCTCCTTCCAAGTCAGGAAGCAGGTAAGGTCTATGGAGGACTTACACTATGTGCCCAGCAGAATATTAAATAGCATGAAGAGTGTTTAAGATATAAAATATTTCACTCTTCCCCAAAATTCTCTTTGTCTATAGTTTGTATAAAAGATGATGTAGCTAATTACTAGACCCCAAAAGGGACCCATTAGTAAATTATAAATTTGAGGCAGACAGAATCATATCTTATGTATGCTTTGATGTCAATAATTAACAATTTGTTATTTGCTCAAAATCAATGTATTCTCCAAGAAATAAGAACTATTTTGACAAAATATTGTGAAGTGAAATAAAAAACAATACTTTGCAGGTTTTAGATCGACAGAATACATAGCAGAATCTAGAAACTTATTGATAAGTTGTGAAGTGTTACCAGAACTACGTATGTGTATGCTTAGTTTTTAATTTTTATTTGTTTTGTTTTGTTCTATTCTGCCTTATTTTTGAGAGAGTAAAGAAGAAATCCAATACTCACAGACCTTGGTGCTATAGTTACCAGTCTTTAAATTCTAGTTCTGTAATTGTGGATAAATAACTTATCTGTTGTTCAATTTCTCTGTTCATAAAATGTTTTTAATAATATACAAAGAGTTTTTGATATCATGTTTCGTATGTATTACCTAGGACATAGTCTAAGGTCCATAAGTGGTAATTATTGGTATTTTGTTACTTATCATATCTTGACAGGAAATAAAAATATTAATTCAATCCAACCTGTATGAGAAAATGCTTATTTTGGTTTTTCTTAATATATGTAAATTTGGACAGCAAATTGTCTTGATTTTTTGAGATGATTATATGATGGGCTTTCCAACTGAACTGTTTTTTATTTAAAAATTATGTATTTTACATGACCAAATTGCAGAGCCTGTATATTGAAACTCTACATCCACAGTATTTTTTAAGTTAAGCTTTTTGATTTTAGAATTCCTTTTACCAGTAGATCCAAACTGGCACCTGGACCATTTTGTAAAAAGGAAAAGAAATGGATAAAATAGCCTGTATATTATCAAAATATTTTTAATCAGCTATAATTAGCACAAAGTAATAGAATTTCTCTAGCTCTCTAGCTTTTCCAGAGGAATTAATTTGGATACTGCCCACCTTACAAGTTTCTGACTTGGAGGGCTCAAATCTCCAATTAGGTTCACAACAGATTAATTAGCTAGTAATTTGGGAAGTTAATCATCATTCAATGGTACTTATTAAGTGCCTTCATGCCCATGAAACTTGTGTTGGAAGATTGGATTGGGAGGATTGAAATCTCATCTGAAGGCACATTTAAGTGGTTTCGACACCCATTTCTAACCTAAATGTCATATTGATCCTGCATAACCCATTTTGTCACTCCTTAAGGGAAGACATTGAATATAACACAAAAACAATGTGCAAGAAATGCAAGCAGTTTTCATTAGGGCTTGATTAAATTATATTCCATGCTAAATTCTCAGCATTTTGAGCACAACCTTGCAATCTTTATTTCCTTCCTTCTATGGACAATTTTTCTTGACCTGTCTTGGTTCATAGATGAAAATTAGTTTTGTGGGGTTTTTTTTCCTAGTAATTATTAGAAATTTGTTCAAATCACAAAGCTACTGCACATTTTGACCAATTCAGTAGTAACATGCTTTTGCACATTCCATTCAAGAGACACCCGACTTGGAGTAGCAAGGAAGTTCCAAGTCAGGAATGAGACAAATCAGCAAGATTTGTAAACTATTTACATGAATTATGATCAGCCAAATTTAGCTTATTAGCCCTTTACTTGTAATGTCCAAACTTCCTTGAATATTTTTTATAGTATTTACTTTAAGTACAAAAATATAAAAGGATTTATACATATTTATGCAGTAATACATGTGCAAGCACCCAAACACATATCCTGCCTGGGTTGTCTTTTGGGAATATGTTCACGTTTCTCTTTGGAGAATCACAGAGGGAGTAGACACTACCAGCCAGCTATGAGAACCCTTACAGCTTTCCCTGAGATGCAGTTTTCTTTTTTTTTTTTTAATTACAAAAAATATACATACAAGAAATATACTGCATTACATACATTAGAAACACATGGGTTTTTATTAGGATTTAATGAAATTACATTCCATGTCAAATTCTCAGTATTTTGAAAAAGCTGAAGGAAAAAGATACACCAAACGTTAGATATTATGCCCTACTCTCCAGTAAGGATAGTCACCATAGTTAGTAATCGCTCTTTCATCTACATAATTCTAACCGAAAGTTTCACAGAACCACTTTTGTTGGTAAATGTTAGATGCTTTCAGAAGTTTTCTTTTATCCAGCCTCTCTGCACAGGTGCAAAGCAAGTGCGGTCTCTTATTCCAGCCTTTTCATAAACACAGAACAGTAGGCTCAGTTCCACTTGTAACTGTACATCCCCCCTTATATAAAGGGCTCATAATGATTTTTGGTTCATTGCGTTATTCCACAGATAAACCTTAGGGCCAATAACTTCAGAGACATAATCTGCTTGACCTGCTTGTTACAATACTTTAAGCAGAGTATTTTGTGTCGTTTGTAATAATTTGACTCTCTCCTGGAGAGTGGGAAAGTGGACGTAGACCATGAACAGTGAGATGACATTTGGAACATTTTTATTAGCCAAAAGGGCAAACCTGAAGCAAACCTAATTAGTGGAATTGGTCAAGAGATTAATTTTTTCTCAATTCTATGCAAAGAAATCCAGTACTAAAATTTAACAAATGTTTTAAATCACTGTACTTAAAAATTGTATTTTTGTTCTTTTAACTATGTGAACAGACTAAGATCTGAGGCTAGCAGAATCTTCAAAAACGCAGAAGAAATCTTTATAGGATTCTAATTTGGTACAAAATGAGTGTATTTTCTGCCCACTTTACTCTGTGAGGAAAAAGACATTTTGTAATGATCTGGATAAATGCTTCTTACCTTAGATACTTGCCATATACTTGCCAGATACTTATCTGAACAAAATATACACTAGATATTTGGTATATTATCATTTCAGCTATAAAATTGTAACATTATCTTATATTTAAAATTCATCTATGTGAACTAATTCATACATGGAAGTCCTAACCCATAATAGGATGGCATTAGGAGGTGGGGCTTGATAGATAATCTAATTTAGATGAGGTTCTAAGGGTAGAGCTCCTATGATGGGATTAGTATCCTTGTACAAAAAAAATGTGCAAGAAATACGTTGCAGTACATACTTTAGAAGCTAATTCCCACACCTATTCCTAGTGAATGTAAGTGGACTAGTAGTGACTTGGAGAGCAAAAGCAAGATCCAGACAGAAATATCTCTGCCAGATGATTCTAAGAAACTCAGGTTGCACCTATGTGCATCTGGCCAGCAGTCATCCTTCACTATCATTAAATACCAATCTACCTTAGACTGCTCTTTCATGAAAGTCTCCTTTTTGTGGTTGACCTTGATGTTCACATTAACCTGAATTTGTCAGTATATAAACATCCTGTAAGGGAAAGGTATGGGGAAGGTTAAATCTGTACTGTGATTTACCTATGGCCCACACCATAGGGATGCCCTTGGGCTGTTCACTCCTTGTGTCCACACATTTGTTGGAGAAGTAGACTGGAACACAGAATTGCTTCAGTCTGATCTGCTGTGACTCATCCCTGACCCTACTTTCCACTGAGGATACAGACCTGAAGTTTTAACACTTATATTATTTTTGTCAGCCTAGAGTGAATTGAATTTCTCTTTTGTAATCCACCTCTAAATGTACTCAGGCATAAACAAAAAGAAAAAAAAATTCTATTGTTGTGTATGTAAAGAAAAATAGTGCTTTACTTTGCAACTTCTAAAGTTTTATGACTTTGATTTCATAGCATTCCTGTACCCACACCAACTTTTCCTCTTTTTCCTAAAAAAGTATTTATGTAAGTGAAAGCCAAACCTATATTGTATTTAACTAATTACCATAAAATTTTACAAAAACTGAGTTACGATTTGTTTCATGCAATTTAAAATACAAAGAATTGCTAGAGCTCTACCTCATCACAAGTCCATACCACCAAAAGGTTTAAGCAATGTTTGTAACTTTTGTCAGTGAGTGAAATATATTTCCAAATTTCAAAAGGATTTTCTGGGAAAGTATTAACGTTTTTACATGGGATACGACTATTTTGAAACATTGTGAATATATTTTAAAGATTAACTTATGCATGCATTTTTCCTGCAAGAAGGAAAAGAAAATGTGAGATGGCCCCTTTTCTTTTCCTTAGCATCAGAGAAAAATTAAAAACCCAGAAATTATCTTAGTAAAGTGTGCAAGTTAGCAAGCAAATACAAATACCTATTAAACTTAGAGATTTGGAATTGGTAGAAAGCAAAACTTTTAAGTTAAGGGCTGTTCAGACATAATTCATAATTCGTTCATGATATACCTGTCTTCACAAAATAAGAATGTCTGGGGTTTTGCTGACATGTTGTTTTAATTTCTTATATATTTGGACATTAACACCTTATCATATAAATAGATTTCAAAAATTCTCTCTTTCCGTAAGTTGTCTCTAGACTCATTTGTTCCCTTTGCAGTGCACAAGTATCTCAACTTGATATAATCCTATTTTTTCTGATTTTGTTTTTGCTGTATTTTTGAGGTCTTATAAAAAACATCCTTGCTGATTCCTATATGTTAAAGCATTTCCCTTATGTTTTCTTCCAGTAGTTTTAATAGTTCAGGTCTTACATTCAGGTCCTTGATTCATTTTCAGCTGACTTCTTTTGTTTAAATAAGAAGTAGGGGTCTAATTTCATTTCTCTGCACATGTAGATCTAGATTTCCTAGCACCATTTGTTGAATTGACTATGCCTTCTCAATATATGTTTTTGATGCCTTTGTTAGTAATCTTTACGTTATTGTAACAAAATACCCGAGATAACTGACTTATAAGAAAGATGTATTTGGCTCATTTATTTAGAAGTTTCACTCCATGTTCAGTTGACTAAGTTGCTTTTGGGCCTGGCGCAAAGGAGTACATAATAACAGAAGCATGTGGTGGAGGACACTGGTCATTTATGGCTTACCAAATATGAAAGGGAGAGAGAAAGGAGTAAGGAGTCTCAATATCCCCTTCAAGGGTATACTTCCAATGAGCTAACTTTAGTCATTGCACTAGTCTCCATTTCCTGAAAGTTTCACCATCTCCCAGTAATGCCAGGGCTGGGGACCAAGCCTTTAACACAGACATCTTTGTGAGATAGGATAGATTCAAATGATAACAGCCATAAATACATGGATAAATTTTTTTGATTTTCTGTTTTGTTCCATTGCTCTGTATGTCTGTTTTTATGGCAGCACCATGATTTTTTTAAGTTATTGTTGATCTGTAATATGTATTCAAATCATATAGTGTGATGCCCCCAGCTTTGTTTAAAACAGAGGGAGGAAACTGTTCAAATGCTACATAGTACAATAGGGCAGCAATAGTTTTAAGTTTTCTAACGTGTAGAAATGATAATGTTTGAGGATATAGAAATGCTAATTGCCGTGATTTTATCATTACACATTATATACAAGTATTGAATTTCAATGTTGTAACCCAGAAAAATGTAAAAGAATTATGTCATTATATTTTTAAATGATTTGAATTATTAGGAAAATAACTTAAATTTCTTTCCATCTTTTCTCCTTTCCTTGCATTTTATTTCTCCCAATGTGAATTAGTTGCTTTTGTAATTCTGATGATGTTGTCTCTTGCAAGGCCCATCAGCAACATTGAAAATTCCCCACCATTCCCACCCAAATCATTCTTACGGAAATGTTTAGCACCAAAATGATTAACAATTAGCACATAGAGTTCTCATTATCCCAAGGGCTTTATAGCTAAGCCTAATTATGTCCAATTAAAGATTTGCTGGCCTGTCATTTTAGGATTCATTCATGAGTTTATGAGCCTGAGGGCAATCTGAGTAAGACCCTTTATGCTACCCTCAAATTAATTGGTAGATAGCCAGTGTAATTTTAAATATTGTCTTCTAATAAGATGTGTGCACCTCAAAAACAGTGAATGGTTTCCTTGTAGGGTCATATACACAGTGAAATTCATGATGGATGCTCTTACTAATAAATTCTCAAAGTCCAGAATTCTGGGAATAACTTGAGTTTGCTAAGGGGGAAAAATAGAGAGAAAAGGTAATATCAATTCATAAAAGGAATTAATATTTAATTCATATTGAAAATTAGGTGATAATGTGACTACTGGGGGCCAGCATTCTCTAATCCTCAAACTTTTGCCACAGCCACTGCTGTCTACTTAACCTACAGCTGTATCAAAATTTTGGTTATTATATTATTTTTTAAGATGGTATATATAGCTTTTATTACAGTTTGAATGTGAGGTGTCCCCCAAAAATCTCATGTGTGACAATTCAGGAAGGCTGAGGTGAAATGATTGGGTTATAAAAGCTTTAACTCAGTCAGTGAGTTAATCTCCTTATAGGGATTAACTGGCAACTATATGCTGGTAGAGTGTGACTGGAGGATGTGGGTCATTGGGGGAGTGTCTTTGAGGTATATAATTCTGTATCTGTGTGGAGTTTCTCTCTGTTCTGCTTCCTGATGTGACACCTTGAGCTCTCTGCTCCCTCTGCTTCCATGATGTCCTGCCTTACCTCAAGGCTGGATGAATGAAGCTGGCCTTCCATGGACTAAGACTTCTGAAACCATGAGCCCTCAAAATAAACACTTCCTCTCTAAAATTGTTGTTGTCCGGTCCTTGGGTCACAACATTGAAAATACTGACTAAATCAGCTGTTCTAAGTTCCAATGGCATAAAAAATAAACATATTAAGTCTACATTTTATACAGTGCTCCTTGGAAATAATAAATACTATGAAACCAAAAAAAAAAATTGAACATACCAAAATCTTAGGTTATGCTAACTGGGTTTAGTACACTCTTAGAAATATGTATGATTTTCTGTTATTGTATGTAGTATAAACATGATTACGTATTTGAGGGTATGTTCGTTAAAATTAATTCACAAGAACCTAAACATAGGAAAAATGCCTACAGACCAATGGAGGAGGTAGGCTGTATTTCTCTCATTTTCTTTTAGATTGTTGATATAATTTTGGAAACTACACTATTGTTGTGTTAACATTTTTTGTACATATCAACTCCAAATATAGCAATAATATTTTCAGTATGAAGTGTATTTAAAATGAAAGCATATTATAAGTGAAAGTGTATAATTAAAAGTTTTTAAGTAGATGATGATCTGAAGAGAGACAGCTTCCCCGGTGGCTCCGAGAATGGACAGAAATCCCCAATTCATTTCCAGTATTTTGAGGTGCATTTGGTGGACTAGCATCCTGAAACCCCAGTCCTAATTTCCTCAGTGGATCTGAGCAGCAGAGACTTGGGAGAAATGAGTGGTGAAAAAGAATTTTTTTTTTCATCCCGGTTGGGATGGCTCACAGCCGTCATTGTTTATATTCCACCTGGGAGTGGAGGAGGAGTCTAGCAGCTGGAGAACACATCACCACAGAGAAGTCTCTGTGCTTTAAAGATAGAGCTATTACAAAGTCACCTTCTGCGCTTACACTCCATCTGGCGGCGAGGTCAGTGTCTGGAAGCTGCCTACAGACAAGCCTAGTGGAGCAGGCTGCTCGGTGGTGAAATTGGTGGTGTGTGAGCCAAGCAGCCTCCATCTTTAATGCCCTAGGAGTCTTCCACTCTCCTGACCAGGGCTGGCTCTCACTGGGACTGCAAAGCAGGCTCTGAAAACTGCATCTGGAATCAGTCACAGACCACAAGCTGAATCGGGAAGACAAGGCTTGAGACAGACACAGGCTCCACTTTGCATAGGGGGTTTGGGTTTGTGGAGTAAAGGGGAGCATTGCTCAGCCCTAGCCACCCCCAACCCAGCCAGAAGGATCACATTACAAGTTAAGCCCCCTAACTATCCCCCACCCCATCCCAAGTAAGGGACTGGAAAAAATTCCCAATCCAACAGCTTAGTCCTTAAGGGGTAGGGGATAGGGAAAAGAACCTCTGAGTCTTATATTGTTTCCACAAAGGGTTCTCCAGGCAAATTAGTGAGAAGAATCTCTTCAAATATGAGAAATTAAGGTTGAAGAGGTTCACATCAATCCCGTAACTCCCCTAGTAAGGGGGCTATGGCCAGGAACTGGGATGAAAATTTTGAACAATTTAGCAATGAGCTGATAAAAAAAAGGAACAATGTATTAAAAGAAGAGATAATGAAGGGAATAAATGAGAAAACTCAAGAGTTGAGAAACTCTATCGTTAAAGAAATTGATACTCTCAAAAAGGAAGAATCAGATCTAAAATCTGCAGTCAATAACATGAGAGGGACCTTGGAAGAATTTAATAATAGACTAACTTCAGTAGAAAATAGAACCTCTGCTATTGAAGAAAGAACATCTGACAATGAGGATAGGCTGACCAAGCTAAAGCACACCAATGACAAAAGAGAAAAATAACTAAGAGAACATGACCAGAATTTTAAAAATGTCTCGGATGAAATGAGAATAAACAATCTGAGAGTAATTGGGATACAGGAAGAAATTGAGGCATGCTCCAATGGTATGAGGAACATCCTCAAGGAAATTTTGAAACAACATTTTGCTCATATAAAAATTGAATCCGACATGCTTATCCAGGAAGCTTACAGGACACCCAATAGACCTAATCAAAGGAGAAACTCACCAAGACACATCAGATTCAAAATATACAACAGGGATACCAAGCAAACAACATTAAAAGCAGCAAGGGAGAAATGCCAAATCTCACTCAGAGGTAAACCAATAAGAATTGTTTGTGACTTCTCAACCCAGAATCTGGAGGCAAGAAGGTCTTGGAAATATATCTTTCAGTGTCTGAATGACCACAACATGCAGCCAAGAATTCTATACCTGGAAAAACTCAGCTTCAAATTTGATGGAGAAATAAGAATTTTTCATGATAGACAAAACTGGCAGTATTTGTAAACAGAACCACCCCCTACAAAGAATTCTCAAGGAAACACTCCAGTCAGAAAAACAAGTAATTGATACCCAAAACTCACATACTGAAGAAATTCAGTAAAAGTATCACCCATCAATAACTAACCAAGACAATCACAATACTAGATAAATAAGACACAATGACTATGAACCAATTACACACTTCTATTTTAACACTGAATGTGAATGGTCTAAATGCACAAACAAAAGACACAAACTTGCAGACTGGATCAAAAAACAAAATCTAACCATATGCTGCTTACAAGAAACTCACCTACGAGGCAATGACATCCACAGATTAAGGGTGAAAGGATGGAAAAAAATCTACCACGCGTACAGTCCAAGAAAGCAAGCAGGCGTCACTATACTTATATCCGACAAAGTAAATTTCAAACATAAATCAATCAGAAGAGACAAAGGCCACCACTTAGTACTAAAAGGAACCCTACAGTAGGAAGAAATAACCATAGTTAATATTTACTCTACAAACAACAGTGCATCCAACTATGTGAATAAATTACTTCATGACATCAAACCACTCATGGACCTCAACACAATAATACTGGGAGACTTCAACACTCCTCTGTCACCATTCAAAACAAAAAATCAATAAAGAAATCACCAGCCTAAATAATTCCATAAATCAAATGGAATTAATAGACATATTAAGAATTTCTGATCCCAAGTTAGCAGAATACACCTTCTTCTCTGCAGCACATGGATCCTTTTCCAAAATAGATCATATTGTGGTTCATAAAGATACTCACAGCAGATATAAAAAGTAAATATTATTCCATGTATCCTCTCAGACCACAATGCCATGACCCTAGCAATGAACAGTAAAAATTATAACAGAAAATAAACATATTCATGGAGATTGAATAATACCCTATTAAATGAAGAATGGATCCAAGAAGACATGAGAGAAGTAATCCAAACATTCTTGGAAGAGAATGAAAATGAAGACACAACATATCGAAATGTCTGGGACAGCATGAAAGCATTCCTAAGGGGAAAATTTATAACACTGAGTGCCCACATTAAAAATGAAGAGAGATCCCAAATAAATAAGCTTATGCTCCATCTCAAAGCCCTTCAAAAGGAAGAACAATCTAACCCCAAAGCCAGCAGAAGACAGGAAATAATCAAGATCAGAGCTGAAATCAATGAAATTGATAACAAAAAAACAATAAAAAGAAGTGATGAAACAAAGAGCTGGTACTTTGAAAAAATAAAAAGATAGACCCCTAACGAATCTAACTAAAAGAAGGAGAGAAATGCAGCAAATCAATAAAATCTCCAATGAAACAGGAGTGATCACTACTGACCCTACAGAAATCCAACAAATTATAAGATCATATTTTAAAAAACTATAGTCCTTCAAATTTGATAATTTGAAAGAAATGGATAAATTTCTTTACACATATAAGATCCCTAAAAGGAAAGAGGATGATATTGAATTCCTAAACAACCCAATAGCAGGCATTGAAATCCACACTGCAATTAAAAGTATACCAAAGAAGAAAAGTCCAGGACCTGATGGCTTCCCTGCTGATGTTTACCACACTTTTGAGGAGGAACTAACACCTCTCCTAAATAAGTTATTTCAAGAAATTGAAAAGGAGGGAACTCTCCCATCCACTTTTTATGAAGCAACTATAACTCAAATACCAAAACCCAACAAGGATACATCTAAAAAAAGAAAACTACAGACCAATATCCCTGATGAACCTGGACACAAAAATCCTTAATAAAGTCCTAGCAAACTGTATTCAAAAACTTATCAAGAAGATAATCCATCATGATCAAGTGGGCTTCATCCCAGGTATTCAGGGCTGGTTCAACATATGCAAAACAATTAAAGTAAATCACCACTTAAAGAGGATCAAGAACAAAAAAATATGATCATCTTACAGAAAAGACGTTTGATAAAATTCAGCACTCTTTTATGCTCAAAATTCTAGAGAATATAGGGATCAAAAGAACATTTCTAAACTATGTAAAGGCTATATATGCTAAACCCTCAGGTAATAAAATAGTAAATGGAGAAAAGCTGAAAGCATTTCCACTAAAATCGGGAATAAGACAAGGTGGTCCTCTCTCACCACTTTTATTCAATATTGTTCTTGAGATCCTAGTTGGGGCAATTAGGCAAGAGAAAGAAATCAAAGTGATAAAAATAAGAAGAGAGGAAGTCAAACTTTACCTTTTTGCTGACAACATGATCCTGTATCTGGAAGATCCAAAAAACTCCATCAGTAAACTTTTTGAAGTTATAAACAGATTTAGCAAAGTGGCAGGTTACAAGATCAACACCCATAAATCAATAGCTTTCTTATACACTAATAATAATAGGACTGATGAAGAAATCAGGAAATCAGACCCATTCACATTATCTTCAAAAAGAATAAAATATTTGGGAATAAACCTTACAAGGGAAATCAAAGATCTCTACAGTGAAAATTATCAGTCATTGAATAATGAAATCCACGATGACCTAAGAAGATGGAAGGATATCCCATGCTCTTGGTTAGGCAGAATAAATATAATAAAAATGGCCATTCTACCAAAAGCTTTACATAGATTTAATGCAATCCTTATTAAGATACATATGTCATCCTTTACAGACACAGAAATATCAATTCTCAAATTCATTTGGAACAATAAGAAAACTAGAATTGCCAAAACATTACTAAGGAAGAAAGACAAATCAGGCACTTTTGCCCTACCAGATATAAAACTATAATATAGAGCTGTAGTAACAAAGACAGCATGGTACTGGTAACAAGATAGGAAAGAAGACCAATGGAATAGAATAGAAGACCCTGAAACAAACCCTCAAATCATCAAACATCTGATTTTTTGACAAAGGGGGGCAAAATATTACATGGAGGATAGACAGCCTTTCAACAAATGGTGCTGGACAAACTGGGCAGCCACTTGCAGAAAGTTGAAATTAGACCCATATCTTTCTCTTTGCACAAGAATCAAATCAAAATGGATCAAGGAGCTAGGAATTAATCCAGCTACCTTGCAACCGATGGTAGACAAATTAGGTCCAACACTTCAGTATTTGGGAGTAGGCAAAGAATTTCTCAAAATGTCTCCTAAAGTGAAGGAAGTAAAGTAAAAACATCAGTGATTGGGATGCCATAAAGCTAAAAAAAAAAAAAAAAAA
>PVKS010008069.1:0-70001 GCA_004027875.1 Aplodontia rufa
ATATGAAGAACTTATAGGAGACTGGAAATTGGGAAGATGGGGGAACCATCCCAGAAGCCGATGTCATTCCTCCACGAACTATCCAGTTAATGCATGAGTTCTTCTGGGGGAAACTGCAAAAGGTAAAATCCAAGGTGGTTATCTATGATCTGGTTTTTCCCCTCAATAATAAAGTTTATATCCATTGATTATGTTTTGATACTGTTTCTCCCTCAACTGTATTTCTATATTCTTCTAATAAAAAAAAGAAAAGGGTTCTTTTTCCTACTGAAATTGAAAATGTAAAAGATGATAATACATTTTATAAAATTATTTTTCTTCCATAATAGCACTTTGTCATAGTAATATAAAATATAAAAATAATAGACTCAAACTCTTGAAAATAACTTTTGGTCTATGAAAATAGCTGCTCAGTGAAAACTATATTTTAAAATTTGTAAGTGGATAATATAAATTATTATGTATTATAAAAATGAGAAAATAACTAAAGTTCATTCCATGATGTATAAATTTCTTTTAGGAATGATGAAACTGAAGGAATTCAACCTGAAAAACAAAGACATGTAATTATTTGAAAACATTTCAGTTGTTAGATTTATAAGCAACTAAAAATTTGAGGAAATAAGTCTGAAATAAAAGCTGACAGTTCATATTACCTGAAAGTAAAGCTGCACTCCACTAGTAATGTGTTGTTACTATTGTAGACTTGCTAAAATTTGGAAATCAGCTGAAGCATGCTTAGATTATAATTTTTTAGCTTCTATTAAATTTTATGGCAAACCTATTTTTTGCTTTGAAATTTTCTGTATCTTGAATAGAACTACCTATGGTAGGTATTAAGCAGTTCATGTGAGTGCTAAAATAACACACTTGTCATTTAGCAAATTATGCTGGTGTTTTCATTCCAGAAGGAAAACAGGTCATGTGGGTAAGTTATATTTTGTGTGCACATTAGCTAAATGGTAAAGAATGATATTGCCTTTTGAACTGCATTAACCCATTTTTTTAAATCATCTTAAAATTGGACCAAATAACTTTCTCAGTTGACATTTATATTTTTTAGCACACTAGTTGAAGCAATTAGGAAATTTATTACTATCATGTTAAGATTTTAGCATTCTACCTTATGTGTTTAGCAAAGCAGAATTCATTAACCACCTTTCTAACTATTTGTTCTGGAGAACTTACTTTAAGACCTTTAAAAACTCCTGAAAAGAGAGAGAATACATTTAAAATTAACACTCAATGAACAATTAAGTTTTTCTCCGTTGTGTTTTTCTATGTAACTGACTGTAAATAAAGGGTTAACATCAGGCCTAGGCTGTTACAGGACTGCTAAAAATCCTACAGCATTATTTCCTAGGAAAAAAAGTGGAATTAAGCTATGAGGAGAACTGGAGTCAGCCTCATTCAGTTGGAAGGACCGCACCTGCACTGGGGGAGCTACAGAGCTATTGGCCTGCAGATCTGTGTCCCACTTGACTAGCCAGTATATATTTGGTTAGAACAAAGGCTGTGATTTCTCTGTGTCAAGGCAATCACATTTCCCTCAACTTTCGTACTGGCACATGTCCTTTGTGGGAAAGGGGGCAAAAGAAGCTGTAATCTTGAGAAACCGCTGAGTCTTCCATGTGATAACGATACTTTAGCCCTGATGTGTTTCTTGTACCACATTCTCCTGTGAGGCTTAGTAATAATATTAGCTGAAAACCCATTGGTGTCTGAAAAGTCTTAGGACAATTTGAGATCCAAATCTCAGTAGTAGAGACAGAATCTGACAAGGCCCTAGGATCTTTTTTGACTCAATATGACCAAAAGTTTTGGCATGATTCTGAGGAGAATCTGATGCTGATCTATGCTGGATTTGAGGTAGCAAAAGCTCTACAGAAAATTACTGGGTTTGGGAGTAGGCAAAGACTTTCTCAAATGTCTCCTAAAGTGAAGGAAATAAAATAAAAAATCAGTGATTAGGATGCCATAAAGTTAAAAAGCTTTTGCACCACCGAGGAAATAAGAGTCAAGAGGTTTCCTACAGAAATGGAGAGAATCATGGGCTATGATTCCTTTGACAGGGGCCTCATATCCAGAATCTACAAAATCCTCAAAAACCTCAACTACAAAAACACAAACAACCCAATCAATAAATGGGCCAAAGAGCTGCATAGAAACTTCTCAACAGAGGACATTGATCAAGCCAATGAATACATGAGAAAGTGCTCCAAATCACTAGTAATCAGAGAAATGCAAATGAAAACTACATTAAGATATCACCTCATGCCAGTCAGATTAGCAAAAATGAAGAAAATAAGCAATAATAGATGCTGGAGGGGATGTGGAGAGATAGGCACACTAATACACTGTTGGTGGAACTGCAGACTGGTACAGCCCCTCTGGAAAGCAATGTGGAGAATCCTCAAAAAACTAGGGATGAACCCACCTTACGATTTTGCTATTCCTCTTCTAGGTATTTTTCCAGCACATTATAGTGACACAGCAATATCTATGTTCATAGCAGCTGAATTTACAATACCTAAATTATGAAATCAACCCAGATGTCCCTCACTCGATGAATGGATCCAAAAACTGTGGTACATATATACCATGGAATTTTACTCAGCAATTAGAAACAATGATATTGAGCCTTTGAAGGAAAATGGTTGAGTATGGAAGAAACTATGCTAAGTGAAATCAGCATAACCCAGAGAACCAAAGGTGGAATGTCTTCACTCATCTGTGGAGGGTGGAGCTAGACCTTGGCCATTGAGAAAGGAGGTCTAGTATCATGTTTTAAATCCAGATAAGATGTAATGTCATACACCCTGATACATTTTTAGAGTTGTTTTGTGAAGGGGAGGGGAGGGATAAGGGTGGGTAATTGAGGAGGGGATCTTGGGGGTAAATCTAATCTTCAAAATCTATATGTATATTATTTCATTAGAAACTTGTGTGATTGTTCAACAAATAAATTTCTGAATTAAAAAAAGAAAATAACTGGGGATAAATCATAACACTGATGTATCGATGGCATAAGTTTTTATCCCTTGTGGAAGTGTCAGATGAATTACCAATGAGATAACATTGAAGAGAAAGTTAATCACTATACATTTTATTCCTTGTGACACTGAAACCCCAGAAAGAAAACAGCGAGCAAAGTGAGCAGCTTCATGACATGTGCTCAAGGTGTGAAAACAAATTACAAGTTGGGACTTAGAAGGACATTTAATCTTCACGCTGTCTTTCTGTAACCCCAGGCAATTGACACCCGAAACTAGTATTCATATAGTACAGCTCTGTACTATAAACTTATAATGTGAGCCACAAATGAAAGGCATGTATAATTTTAAATCTTACTCTAACTACATTTAGTACATTTTACAAAGTAAATAAAATTAATTTTAATTTTCAAAAATTAGCTTGATATGGCCAATATATTATTATTTTTTGAAAATAAAAATTGAAAAGTTTTACATTCTTTTTTTTTCAGACTAAGTCCTTGAAATCTGGTGTGTATTTTATATTTACAGCACATTTCTAACAACTGTATTGCTAGTGCTCAATAGATATATGTGGCTAGTAGCTACCAAATTGGACAAAGCAATTATAGTACAAAGGAGCTGGGTCACTTTACTGAGAAATGCTGGCAGATCTTTGGGCAATCCATGCATTTCTAAATCTTTAGATTGATGTACCTAAGAGCTAATAATATATTTTTGGCTAGTATAGCATGAAAAGTAATTTTTGGTATGAAAGCTACTCCCTAACTTGTTTCATTGTTCTCATTCAGGAATTATTGTCAACTATAATATCATTGACCTTTTGAGTAGGTAAAACCTGGGGAGGTAATGATCTATACTAAGAAGGGAAACTGATTCCCTCAATACTGTGCCATCTCTTTAGAACAGTAGAGAAGTTTACTAGAGAACCTGGGCTGGCTGTATAATAAGCAGAAATAAACCTACACAAATCATATCCTCTCACTTATACTCTGGTAGACAAACTGTGGTTGAGTCTTTTAGCCATTTTGGTCTTTCTTTTGGAAAGAAAGAGGACATTTACTCTTGTAGTAGCCATGCTGGGTTTCTCTGATGTTAAGAAATCTAGACTGTTTAGAAGAAAGAGCGTAGTCAGAGGCAAATCTATTATTCTCCTTAGGTGGCTCTTAAGACACTAAAAAAACACAGCAAAAATGGACAGGGATTCCTGTGAATGATTTCCTGGCATATTTATCACCAGCTGGGAGGTCGGAAATCTGTTTCAGTTTTAGCAGCTGCCTCCCCTAAGGAACCCTGTTAGATCTGTTCCTTTCATCTCAGAAGTTAAAGCCAACGATGCAAGTGGGGAATGAAAACAAAAGGTACTAACGCTGGTTGCTAAATTTACTCCATGAGTTAAGGCAGTTGAAACAAAGAAAACTGACTTGAAGGCCCTTGTCCAGTTCTGAATGGGACTCAAAGTTTATACATTGGTGAAATTAAAAAAATTTTTTTTTTCTTTTTTTCACTCTGAACTCTTCTTCCCATCTCCACTCCCAACCTGTGGTGAAATTTCCCCCTGGCGAAATTTGAATGGTCATTAGTAAAAGTAAACACAGCCTTTTGGGATTACTGGATACCAGCATAAAACATATGGTGATTCTGCTGGGAAAAATAAATATAATCTAAGGAGAAAAAGAGAAGCTGATAGGTAGAGATGGAGGAGGCAAAGCCACCAGCTGTGGTAGCAGGTATTATGGTCATACTAAAAACGGTAGATAGAAAGCAACAAGAGTAATATACATCCAGTAAGTGGTATTGCCTTTGGTGAAATGTGTAATTGGAAAGAATGTGACACTAAATGAAGGATCTTTCTTGAGCCCAATCTTTATCAAGTCATTCCTTAGTCCAGTTTTAATTGAATGCATTCAAATGGGAGATCTTAGAATTGCCCAAATCTTCTTCTGTAGTAATAATTTAATAGTACAAGATTCTAGGCAGATATTGGGAACTCTCAGCTCTGAGTAAGGAAATAGTAGTGGCTGGATGCTGGTCTTCATCAGTCCTCTCTAGAATAGCCTATCTAGTCTGATAAAGGTAGATGGGTCTTGTAAGCTGACTTCTGTTTTTGCCCAATAAAGAATTTGCCAAATATCTTCTCACCATGCTGGAGATGGAGAAAACTGTTCAAGAGTTTAAGAGGACAAAGGAGGCAGATGTGATTTTATAGATTTGGCTGAAGCTTTTGATGTTTTCTTTTTAATCCCAGTCTAAAAAATATGTCAAACATGGTATCCGTTCCTGTGGGGCAGACAAAATAATTTTCCATCCATTTTTAGGGAACCTGAATTCTCCAGCATATTATCACAATCTGATAAGAAACAGTTCAGTTTAGATCATTGTCAAACATAAACTGACTAAGGATAGATGATAGATTTTCTCTCTGAGAAGAAAGTCAAGGAGTTTGGAAACTTGGAGCAGCACATATGACTAGGTAAAGGTAGCCAGTTAGTTCAGGAATAAACTGATCTGAGGCCACTAGAAACATTTTACAGTTATTAAAGGAAAAATTATTATCTCTTCTGGATTCCATGATGAGGAAATCAACATGTACCTCTGTTGAAATCTGGAGGGCCCAGTTTGGGTCTCTGTTTGCCTCACTGGGTAAACTAAGGAAAACACATATTGAATTTGAAAAGGAAAAAAGGGAAAATTGTGAGACATGTGAGGTATACAGTAGCTAACACTGTTCTTCTGGGCCTTATTAATTTATTAATGATTGAGGTATCTGCTATTAAAATACATGTAGATGGGAGTTTCTGGACAAAGCTCAATAGTGACATTCTAAGATGCCTGCTAGGATGTTAGAGTATGAACTTTCTGATGTTGTAAGCAGGTGTAATATATGTGAATGACATCTATGGTAGTGGAAAATGATGAGTTAAGGAAAACTTATATCCTCAAACAAGCCAATAAATTTGGTATAAAAATATGTGTGCTAAAAGAAATAGTTTTCAAATAAATAAATTGCAAATAAATTTCAAATATTTTGTGTGATCACAAATAGAAGGTCCAAATGTAACATCTGTTGCAACAATGAAATGTAAAGTATATATATTTTATTATAATTGAGCAATTTCATAGTTTCATCATTTATTATCAGAGTCTGGGTGATCATACTTTAGCTACTTTCTGATTTTTGGTTTCTTATTCTAGAAAATATTATACTATTTAGCACGTTCTTTAGGGTGAGAGAAAATACATAAAATGCCTGACAAAGCATTCAAATTGTTATTATTTTGATCATAATTATATTATTGTGGAAAATGCATAAAGCATTAAAGGAAATGCTAATAACAACTTGAATTACTTTACAATTAAATGTTTTAAACTTATAATAATAAAACTAGAACTAAAATAATTATGTAAAATAGGCCTACTCAATTGTCTGTTCCCCAGAGGGAACTGCATTGTCAAACTGAAAGGTAAACCAAGAGCACAAACATAAACAGACTACTTCACCAACCCTTTAGCCTTCCTGTCTTACAGTATGGGCTTTACCATGTGGCTGCAAGAATTTCTTGCAAATTTAATTTATAAAATCAAGGTGTCTTTAGTGTTTAAATATAATATGTCCTGTGAAGCAACACATAATTTTTTTTTTTTAACCAAGGATTGAACTCAGGGGTGCTTAACCACAGAGCCACATCCCCAGACCTTTTTATTTTTTATTTTTTATGACAAGATCTCACTAAGTTGCTTAGGGCCTCCGTAAGTTTCTGAGGCTGGCTTTGAACCTGTGATCCTCCTGCCTCAGCCTCCTGAGCTACTAAGATTATAGGCGTGTGTCACTGCACCTGGCAACAGCACAGATATTTAAAGTATATCCATGAGATGAGTATTTGGAGTCATGTCAGGACTCTTTCAGAAACAGGATCTCAGCTCTGTGGGGCGGCCTTGAACCACTCTCTGACAGAGCTAAATCTATTCTCCCAGGTATTCAGGGATTGAAAGAGAGGATGGGGTCCTGGACAACAAAAGGGTCAAGTGATTTTGTTTTTTTTTTTTACTTTTTGTTTTGTTTTTAGTGACTGGCTTCTTGGGATAGTTTTGAAAAAATAAAGGAAGGAGAAGATTTTCTAGCAGCTTATTATTAGATTGTAAATTAGAAAATACACTGACTTATTTTATTATTAACCTAATTGTCTGTTTTAAATTCAGTCATAAAATTATCTTATGTATGTGTGCAGTAACATTCCTTATTCTAATTAGTACTCAGATATTTCTTTAGGATAATTGGATTTTCCAAAAATATCTTCAGTTTAAGGACTTATGAAATACTTGTGGAAAAAGCAAGGACTTCAAATATCATGTAAAACTTTTGATGCAAGGATACTACCTATGGTAGCTAATATTTAATGAACATAAAATTAAGGTACTTTATAAACCAAAATAAAGGTACCTATGAAGATTCAATATAATTTACTAAAATAGGCTATAGAACTTGACCATTAAAATAGTAAAATGAAAGATATAGCTTACTGTACCCAGAGATAAACTCTGTTACTGTGCTCTAAACAAGTTAAAATGGTAGTCAATGCAAAATGTAAAAAGTCATTTAGTTACTATACAAGTCTTTTAACAAGAAGATCTTTCCTCAACCTTTTAAATTTGGAGCTGAGAATAATGTTTCAGTAATTATACATCAATTCTACATTGAGAAAGTTTCTAAGGACCTTTTTAAATACTTTAGAGAATTATGCCAAAGATGATTCATATAAATACATATTATAACTAGAAATGTTAGGGATAGACAGAAGATAGAAGGGTAAATATAGTCATTGAGTACGATTTTTTCATCTCTATCATCAAAATAACATATTAATAAATGTGAGATAAGAACTAATTTCCTATCCTGTTCTTAGTCTTCAAAAATGACCAAACAATAAAACAAGGGAAAAAAAACTTATTTATGTATAGAGGGGAGATTATATAATGAAAATTGAATGTCATTGAGCACCTACTATGAAGTATTGATTATGTGAATTGCTTTAAGGTATAACAGCATCAAATAATAATTTTTGTCCTAATATTTTTCTGTTAGTAGGAACCTTTGGGCTATTAATACAGTTAAGATGCTAAGTAGATGACTACAAAAGTCTTGTTACTTTCTTTAGCTTTATTGCCAGATGGGAAAGTAACAGAGGAAGGAACTAAGATGTTAATTTCCACTTAAATGATTTCAAAGTGTGTGAATTTTTAAAAAATTGTAGTAAATATAACAGTGGCATATCTTATTAGGAAGGATCATTATGCAGAAGAGTCTGAGATCAGCAGAAAGATGTGAATGAACTAAAAACTGTTTTTCTAAAATATTAGTCTAAAATATTGAGTTGCATTTATCTATAAAAATCTCTATATCATTTAAAAATAGAAGGCTTAAAAGAATGCAATTATAGTCAAGGTTAAAATATTTTATAGTTGAAAATAAATTGTTAATATAAAATTCTTTGAAATCTAACTCCATGAGAACTATGCATTTATTATAGATGACATGCAAATTAGGAGTGAATTAACCAAGTTCTTGTGTGTGGCATATTGAGCTTAGACTTAGAAATGGTTTGAAGATTAATAAATGGAAAATGTAAGTTTTTAAATACGAATGTTTAGGTAAAATATGAAAATGTATATTTTAAAGGAATGATAAGAATGAATAAAAATATTTTTAAAAATCTACATATCTATGTATAGCATAATATATTAGATTCTTTGAGTGCCAACTCGTTATGCAGTGAAAAAAGTATTGCAGTATATGGCAGATGTGAGAAAACACCATCTTTATATTCTTAACTTGAAATGGAAATCATATTACATTTCAACTTATATTAATAAGGATTATATTATTTTATCAAATATTATTATCCTGAGCAGGATTTCAGAGGGTATAGAGCACTAAGAGGTAGCTATCTTTAAGATGAACTCTAAACAGTTGTTTTTCAGGAAATTTAAAATCTTACAATTTTTATATCATTTGAGAGAACAAAATTACAACCTCTTATATGAGTTACTCATATAGAATTATCTTTTAATGTAAATTATTGAAAAACTACTTTTTCTCAAGTATGGATCAAAGAAATTTGTAGGGAATATTTGACCTTTTAAAACAATATCTTAACTCTAAAAATAGCATAAAATTAACCTAGAATAGAAATATTATTAAATCATTTAGTATAATTGATGTCATACTATTTTCAAATACAAAGCTTTATCCCTTCAACCAACAAAATAAACATGTATACATGTATTTATCATGAGACTATAGAGCTAACAAAATCTATGGGATAGAAAAATCAATTATTCCTTTTCCTTAGAAATCACCTTGAGATATTTAAAAAGTAAAACAGGCTATAAACACTTAAGTAAATAAAATCTTCATGTTTGTATGCAGATTGTCAAAATGCTGTCAATGATATCTTTATTAATAAAGATAATTGTTGTGCTTATTAAAACATAAACTTGGTCCTCACTTCCTAAATCTAGAACTTATGGTCCATTGCAATGTCATTTTCGTATATAAATAATAATAAATGATTACAGGTAGAAGTCAGAAGTATTAGAATATTGTGCAAATGTGTTCTCCCAGCAAACCATTGCATCATTACATTGTAATGTGGATGAAGCTACATGAAAAGCATAAAGGCAATCCCATTTCACCCATCTCTCTCAACAAATAACATTTTTAGAACTATTTTGGTGTCTTTATAAACCTCCAAAATTAAGTAATGATATCATACAGGAGAGTAGTCACTTCTGAACAGAATACTTTCATGTCATGCATCCACCCCAACACACACAGCACTGGAGATTGCGTCCATGACATGGTGGAGTGGGTGAACAGCACGCAGCAGGCGATGACAGTGTGGGGTGGGGAAATCTGGAACAAGAGCAAACTTGTATTCTTTCACAAAGGGCAAAAGATTCTCTTATACCTTAATGGAAGAAAAGTGAAGTATTAAATTGTATACAATGCCTAAGCAAGTGCTGAGCCAAGTTAAAACTTTCCTATGAATACTATTTGCATTAATGTAAGATTGTCTTGTCACAAAATTGCTTTAAAAGGCAATTTTATTTATTTTGTCTATTCTTTTGAATTAGAGTACTGACAAAAATTCATGTAAACTAGTACCCATGGAAATAAAGAGCATGCTCTTAATATTTAAACTCATTTTCACTGTGTGTATTTAAAGGTTTAGATTGCTCAGATTGTTTCTAAGCAAAATACATTGTTTAAATAAACAAATGATGAATTCCGTCAGCCCAGAGGATTGTCAAACAGTCAAAATAACATTTTCCAAATTTGCCTAATGCCAAAACAGTTTTAAAAATAAATGGGATTCATATACTTTATGATGAATGTATTTGCATTACCATATTGCTTCTTTTAGAAAACACTAATCATTGTCCGTGAGGTAAGTCTCACTTTTCATCTGATTTCTCTGTAAAGCCATAATTAACAGAATATGTAACTTTCAATCTGTAGTTTCTTTGAAAACTAAGTGTTTAGTTATTAGAAACATAATTAAATTAGTCTGACAAAGAGACAAGTCATTAAAATAGATGTAGATATATACATACATATATAAAAATAGTTTATTGCTATACATTCTAATATACATGTATATATATGTATGAATACAAATTGCAAACGCTACATCTGTTATGCAAAGTCCATACAGTTAAAAATTTACAGTTAATATAATCAAGTAAAGAAAAATAGATCATTTGAAATTATTCCTCAGGGACAAAAAGCAAAGGGAGAAGTGAGATGCTGGGAAATAACATGTAATTTTCACAGCAAGGGAAAATACTTAAGTGATTACATATTATACGAGAAGTTAGTAAGTAACTTGTAGTCATACAAGTCTAGATAATCTGCAGTGAAGCTGAGATTACTTCTATATTCATGTAACATTTTGTCTTTTGCAGGGATTCTTAACTGGGGTGTACCTTAGACTCATTTGAGGACTTACTTTTAATTGACTTTTCACCAGAAATTTTAGTTTAGTAAATTGGACTATTTGTGTATGATTCCCAGAACAAAATACTGACTTTGGTAGATTTATATGTAATTACTACATGCTACATTATTGGTGCCCTGAAACCACCTATGGACCAATAATCTGTCCTCCAGATTACCTTTCTAAATATTTAGCCATTGTACTTGGATATGTGTCCTTGTGGTCTTTTTTATCCAAAAATTTCAAAAGATACTATGATCAAAAACAAATTATTCATTTGCTATAAATCATCTCAACCTATTTTTACATTATGAATGAATCCTAAAGATATATAGACTGTACAAAGCACTTTTTGGCCTTATTTAGAGGTCACAAGTGCAGCTGCTCTTATAATTTGTTTCTATAAATATGTTTCACACTTACTTTAAAACTAATTTCATACAAGTATGTGATTATTACAACATAAATATGACATTTCTTTTTAATATATATTTAAAATCATTTTGACCAGTGAAATATCTCTGTTAATAAAACAAAGGATATTTAAGTATCCTTTTACTGAGTGAGAGAAGGTAATAGTGAAGTTCTTAGAATGAAAGAATGTCCTTCTGTGTTGATGGGAGATGGTATTTGCCTGGATTTTAATATGAAGGGGGTGTGTTTCCCCACCAGACACTGCCTTGGTGCAGAATATGCTGCTGCTTTTTACTGATGATCACATTCCTCTATTTAGAGTTAAGAAAGTCAATTTACCGTGTCTGAGAAACGGTAAAACTTCTCCAATGCAAAAGCTTCTGTCTGTGGGAAGGTAAAGTGGACCAAGAGGGATTGAGAAACCAGAGAATCAAGTCATATATAATTAAATATAATTACACACTTGGTTTTACTCATATATACCATTTTAACATATATATGTATCAATTAATGAATTTACACATATGCAAGGTATTTACCCCAAAGAATGAATTGAACCAAAAATAACTTTTTATATTAAATCTTAATTACATTAAATTACATATGTTTCCTGAATATTTTAAGCAGTGATTAGAAAATACTAAGATAGTACTATTTTTGCATTTAATCCTTTTCCCAGAATACCGATCACTGGAAATTTTTCTTTGCATCTTTCTTGAGCTAAAGAGTAAGGGGCATCAAATATTTTTTATCTCACTCTTATATGGGTTAAAACTGAGTGAACTCTCAGACTTTCCCTATACATAGTATGTATAATGCCTCTCATTTTTAGTGTTTCCATCACATGGTTGAAACAGTCTAAAGTAAATAAGGATGAGGAAGAATATAATGAGAAAATAAAATTGAAAAAAATTAAATCATAATGATAGGAAAATGAGTATCGTTTTAGTTGTGATAAATGATGGCTGTAGGGAATCTATATCATGTATTGATAGGAAAGGAAGACAAGAACTTCACCCCTTGTTGATACCATTGAAATGGCATTTGTCCTGTTATGATATTTCAGCCAGTGCCAACAATTATGAGAGAAAAGGGGAACCAGTAAAAGAGAGAAGGGGGAAAAGGAGAAAAGAGATAAAGAAAAAGTAAAGAATGCGAAAATATAAGTAAATCAAGGAAAGTGGGAAAGAAGATAAAGTTAATCTCCCCATTACAGTATATACTTCAATATGCAAATGATATCCTTTTATATTCATATAAATTTAAACAAATATAAGCTCTAGCATTGTTTTCTGTCCAATGTAATAGTTTCCTGATGCTGCTTTTCCTTCCCACACAGTATGGGATTTATTGGGTGTTTATTGGAATCATGATGATTGTTGGAAGGCCAATTAGAAAGGATTAAAGTTATTGCTTCAGAACATTTTTAATGCTGAGTAGACTTATGTGCTTAGAGATTAAACCTTTGCAATTTAAAAAAGGTTTAATATGTAACTAATCAACAATTCAGAAACTACCAAACCTTAAAAATCCACAATATATGAACCAGACTATTATCCTTAAGTTTTATTTTTTGACTTAAATATTCCAGGATATTGGATCCTGGTTATAATTATATATAGCTTCAACATTATTCTATTGCTTTAAAAGTCATTTGCTTTTAAAGTGTTAGTTGGTGTAATCTCATTAGTAAAGTCATCCTTTTGCTGTCGAGAGGATCTCTCGTAGTTTTAAAGGGAGATGCTATTACAGCTCTTAATAGAGGGGAATGACCCTGTTCTGTACATCCAAATCCATTTTGGTTACTTATACAATTTCCTGTGGTCACTAATGATGCTTTAAATTTTCTTCTTGGATCATCTTTAATCAGATGATAGTAAGGTGACAATAGCACTTTGTTGTGTTTTCCATAGGGTTTCAGAAGAAATATATTAAGAACATAAAATAAGTATGAAAAAGAAATGACACAGTTTTATGTGAATTTATCATCATGATGTTAATAATATTTTATGGAAACAAGGAATTAACTCAGAAAGAGCATCAACTTTAATTGATATATTTAATGACATATGAAGTAAAACCAATAAAACACTTGAATATTGCAAGTAAGAGATGATATATTTCATTAATTGAAGAAAAACTTGTGTTATTCCTGAAAGTATATTAAGAAGTTGATAAAACTCTGATGTCACTAGATATGATGTTTAAAATGTAGCTGTGTCATCATTTTCTTCCTGAAGCTACTGTGACACTTTTAGTTTCAAGTCATTTAGTCTCCAGTCCCAGTTTCCTTCCTGAACATTTTTATTAAATAGAACAAATTCACTTTCCAGTGAAAATTGTTGTACTACCAAAACCAATACATTCAATCACTTACCTTATTCTTTCTCTTACGTCGAAATCGCAGAAGTTCTTTGTGTTGCCTTGATACAAAATTTACAGCTGCGTATTCCAGAAGTGCTGAAAACACAAAAAGGAGGCATACTGCCATCCAAATGTCAATAGCTTTGACATATGAAACCTAGCCAGGAGAGAAAAAGTGAGTGAGCAAATTGACTTATATTTTTACTTCCTCTGAGAACAAAACTGGATTTTTTTCTGATTTTTAATGTCATTTACATAGCAGTTTGGAAAAAAAGTAATGCTAATAATTTTTCTTCTTAACAATTTCTCAGGTATTAACTTTTGCAAATTTTATGTATTAATCATACTTTTAAAATTTGTACTGAAGCACAGGGTGAGCAAGTTCAAGGCCAAACTCAGTAACTTAGTGAGACCCTAAACAATTCATTGAGATCATATCTTTTTCTTTTTTTATTAAGGAATTGAGATGTTATACAATCATAAATGCTTATAAAGTAACAAGATATGCAACTGATCCTAAACCACAGTTACCCCCACATTGTCCATACACCAGTCTTTTGGTTCTCTTATATTATGCCCTTATAGCAAATATAAATGTGTATGTATATATGTGTGTGTGTATACATATATATATGTAAGACTGTAAAGTAAAGTTTAAAAAAAAGAGCTGGGATTTTGGACAGTAGTAGAATGGTTCTGGGTTCAATCCCCAGTACGTCTAGAGAATAAAAGACCCTACTGTGTGTGTGTGTGTGTGTGTGTGTTATATACTTGTTTTCAAATTAGACATAAGATGAAAGAAAATAAAATTTGTAATATAATTTTACCCTTAGAAAAGTATAATGCTTGAAGTAGGAAATAACATTGAAATGCAGATAACATTGTTGATGTTTTACTTTCAATTAAAATTTTTTATTTTATTCTCTTATTCATTAATTCTGTTAATTTACTTTCATTATACTTATAATGAATTAGTAGATGGTTATTTGCTATCAATTTTGAAATATTTTTACAGACATCTTATAAGAATAGTGAAAAGAATTTCCAGATTCATCAGTTGTTAATAGTTAATGTCAGACTACATTTATCATGATATGCATGTATGCGTGCGCACGCGCACGCGCACACACACACACATATATTTTGTCCCTTAGCCTGAATTATTTGAGTATAATTTGCAGACATGGCATTATATACTCAACAAACTAGGAATTTAGCATTTATAAGATCCTATTGTCCATCCCTAATACCCTGTTTTCATTTGACCAATTGTTCTAGTATTGCTATTATTTTAAAAAATACAGTTTTTTTTTTCAGTCCAGGATATGATCCAGGATCTTATATTGTATTGTGTTGTCACGGCTCTTTAGCCTTCAATGTGGAACATTTATTATTAGCTCAGTGTTTTCTTGCTTTTTGTAACATTGGTATTTTTGATGAGTAAAGGCTAGTTAGGGTAAAGGTCAAACACAATAAAACATATCAACTTTCACTTAAAGTTTGCTTTTTTGGGGGGGGGCGGTGTGAAGGATTACTCTTTCACCAGTGAGCCCTGTCCTTTACAGTATATCATATCAGAAGGCACAAAATATTGATCATTTGGCTAAGCTGATATCTGCTAGGTTGCTGTATTATAAAATATGAATTTTTCCATGTGTAGGGATTTTGGGGCCATGGGTATAGCTCAATGATAGAGTACATACTTAGCATGTGGGAGGACCTTGATTCAATTCCCAGTGCTAAAAAGACAAAAAAAATTTCTAAATTTTAAAAAATATATTCTGAAATTGTTCTAAATTTTCTTGTACTAAATTTAGTATTCATTGATGATTTTTGTCTTTATTATTACAATGATTTTTATCAAATGGTGTTTTTCTAATTTCATCATTCATCTACAGTTATTACTTAGTATTCTACTGTAAGGAAATTTCTCTTATATGTATATGATTACTAATTTTATTTATATGCATTCAGTATAGGCTTAGAGATATCCGTTTTATTCTTCATTACTTATTTTGATGCTCACATTGTCCCAGATTGGGCCAGTAGGAACTCCTAAATGTTAAAACTTATCTGTTTGAAAAATCTCCTTCGTCATTTGAGCATTTTCTCACTTTCCGGCACAAAATATCCCAGGTTCATCTTGTTCTTTTTCTTTTTTAGTCTTTAAATTAGTCTTTTCTCTGAGGAAAAGACTTTCTTCTTTATTGAAGAATACTTTAAGTTCTAGGTGTGGGTATGCTCAGTGGTTCCTGGGTGACATTGGTTTTCTTAGTGACCAAAACTAGGAATCACACACACACACACATGCACGCCACTGTGTATCTATCATTTGCATTTCATCTATTCATCATTCATCCATAAACATAAACTCACACTTGTGTGTAATTCCAACTCAATTCTGTAGTGTTCCTTCTTGACTGTACCCTTTCTATGTATGCAACACTTTAAAAGAAATTTGACTCTTGTTATCCTCAACATATATTTATTCATTCACCCTATACGTAATGTCTCAATTTTCTGACCATCATCTCAAACTATTCCCTCTTGTCTCTAATTGTGTCCTTGATCCAATTGTCTTTGTCCTAATTACCTGTTTACCCTATCTATAGAACCTCACAGTCTGACTATTCTTGATTCTGACCCCTTACTCAGTTATGACCCCCACAAGTCTTGTAGTCTCATGTAACCCGTAAGGCAGGGCTGAGAAGAGAATGATAAGGAAAAGAATGAAAAAGAAAAAAACCAGACAACCTTTTCTTTTATTTTTTTTTAAGGAAAGAAATACACAGAAAGAGATACAAAGGGAGGAGAAGAGTAAGAAAAAGAGTTTCATATTTTCTACAAACAGATTCATATAGACCTAAGTCCTTTGGAAGGAGGAATTCGGGGACTTTCATGAAACTGATTTAATACTCCTCTCAGATTAATGGGATAGTGATTTCAGTTTGTAGTTGAACAAATATCTCTACATATATCAGTTGCTCAAGGTTGAAAGTTTTCTTTCAATATTAGTGTCCTCTCTTATTGTATCCTGTATACACAAGATGTGTGTATATATATTCCAGAATTAAAGTGCTGTACTATGCAATCATTGTTAGCAAAAATATTATATTGTGGAGTAGCCATGTAAGCATGAGATAATTCATTTTGTTGCATACTTCAATATAGCCAGTTAGATGTGGAAAGTTCTGACAGTTTCTAACAATTTGAAACAAGGGTGATATATATGCATGTATACACACACACATATATAATATTTATATATATTTGTACAGAATTTGTTTTGTTTTGTTTTTAACCCAAAAGCCTGCTTCTGCTTGATAGGAATAATATTCCTTTCCCCAAGAAGATCTCTTTGTCTAGAAAAGCAAAAAGTCAAGGTAGTTGAGTTCAAGCAAAGATATGCTATTTCGTTGGACCCAAGTATATAGTGGTCTTAAGGATCCACACCCTGCTTTTTGAAAATTTTACTATTTATATGTTGTTTGTATAATCTTTATTTTTCTTTCTATTTATCTTTAATCCTTAATGTAGTTATTTGTATCAAAGTTCAGTCAAATTTAGATTGTATTCTTAAAGGATAAATAGCTGAATATTTGGGAGAAAGTTGTGGTTTGGAGAATTGTAAATAAATTAGGGAAAAACTCTCTACCTGCTCCCAGTTGACCCTTCAGGTTTTAGGATAGATTTTGCTCAAGTCTGGTTTCGATAGACTTGAATTCAGTATGTTACCTTAAGACATTGTACACTTACTGCTTATCTCTTGTTTTCTTTATTTTAAACTATAAACTCCTCGAGGGCAAATGGTATCTTGTTTTGTTTGACAACATAGTAATGTTTGGCATGTGTATGCATATTTGCTGAGTGAATGAGCAGGTGAGTGACTCATAGATGATTCAGAGATTCACTTTTTGGAGCAACTCTGTTAGTACTTTGGATTGGATTAATTTTCTTCAACAAAGAGTTCATTTCTTGGTGCTTACAATGGTGTCAACTTACATAAGAAGTACTTGACTCCCGCATTTCCTTCTGTATACTAAATGTGATTTTGGCTGGTTAGAGTGGCCTCTACTGGGCAAGAGCAATGCATCCCTGTTTTATTCCAGTGCTGTGTTGTGACCATCTGTTATATAGATTTAAATCTTGTACCTTTCACAATTCTGCTGGAAATTTCCAGCTGCTTCCAAGTATATGCAGTATGAGAAGATGTAATGCAACTTTCAAAGACACTGTCTCAAGCCTCATCATTCCTGGAAAAATACAACTCATAAAGTGTGTGTACATTCTTTAACATCCTGAATTTATAGTGACATGTACCAAAGAGATTAAATAAGAGTTATAATTTCCAAATTCATTCAATGACTGTTTTCCATGGCAATAGAACATCTGAAAACACTTCTGTCTCTCAGGGTTCAAATTGTGAACAGCTCCTAAGTATTGAGTTTTGAAGGCCTACTTTTCTCATCCTTTCTTCTGAGCTCCTTCCTCAAATTTCAATTTTCTTTTCTGTCCTAGATATCTGTCCTTCCTAGTATAGCAAGCATAGTATCTGGCGGGTTTTTACCTTAAAGCAGGTAATTTTAAATAAAGACAGAAGTTCTTACTCTATTACATACACAACACACTCAGAACACTCAGTACACTCCACATATGATTCAGAATTACTAAGTTCTGTCTATCCCTTACTGCTGGTGACCTTTGAGGGTGCAGTATTCCAATTTTGTATATCCTTCTGGACACCCTTGCCAACAGTCCTATTATCCACTGTGTAGTTGGGGTCCTAATTTTATTTTAGGGAGTAGTCTCCTCTCAGTACTACTCCGTCAATGCAAAAGTCTGGAAGTAAAACCTACATCTACTCCTTCAGTGACACAATGGAGTAGTCACAGCAGAATTCAAACTAGGATATGATACACATATCAAAATCTCAATACCAGCATCTCAGTGGCCTGAAACAACAAAGAGTTATTTTCCTCTCATGTTCGTTGTCAACTTTGAATCACATAGTGATTCTGGAGTTATCATTGTAGTCCTTATGAGTGACAAAACAGCAGAGGAAAGCAGGGCACTGGTGGGTCTCATGTATGGCAGTAAATATTCCAGGCTAGAAGTGGTACAGGTCACTTCTGCTCAAGACTCATGAGCCAGAACTACTCAGAGTCAACTCAGATTCAAGGGACTCTAGGAGGTGCACTTAGCAGGTGGTTGGAACAGAAGAGAAAAAGCAGACAGTGTTGCACAGCACTGTGATGAATCCAGAGAACTGGGAAGTGAGATTTTTTTTCTACTTTGAAACAAACACAAGGATCCCCTGTAGTGTAGGACTGAGGAAAAATTTACATTATGATCTGATCACTATTCATGATATTTTAAGTAGAAAATAAAAACAGCTTCATTAAAGACCAAAATTCACAGCTTTGTGTTAAGAAGTTGTCAGTTACTTTCAGTGGAATAAAGAAAATGAAACATCCTCGTATCCCCAGCCAATGATTTCCTAAAAGCATAATGATGGGATCAGATTTTGTCAAATCAGTTGTAAGGGGTTGCAAAAACTAAAATTCAGGTAGGCCTGTGAAGCACTAACTTAACCTAAGCCAGACAATCAATTATCTAGATACAGAGAGTAAAGATAGGCAGGCTGTAAGCATAATCCAGTTATACAAATTAATTTGTTTGGACCACATGATATATTAAAAAAATGGAAAAGAAAAAGAGAGAAAAGAATATGCTTATAAGCATGGAATGCATGTCAAAAGTTTGCTGCAGAATTCATTCCTCCTTTTGATAGGGGACAGACAGATGCGTGTGGTGGGAACACAAGGTTAAGGGAATAATTCTATAAAATAGACTCTCTGTGCTGACTCCCACATGCTTTCTTTTCCAAGAAATAATTTATCTGCAGCCCTGCCTGGCTTAAGTTGACAGGATATGTTACATTCCTCAGCAAACTAACCATTACTTGCAGGAGAAATGCAGGCCCTGAATAATATCCAGAAGAGGAACCCAAGTTTCCCTAAAGGGATGGGCTTTTATGACTCTTTTCATAGACCAGATTGGGGAACTCAGAGAGATGAGGGAAAATCTGTAAGGATTTGTGGATAAGAATCCAATTAAGCTAACTTGGTCATGGTATGCAATCTTCTTATTATGTTATTGAACACCATTTGCTAATATTAAATATTTTTGCATCAAGTTCATCAGGGATATTGATCTATCGTTTTCCTTTCTTGTGTCCTTATCTGGTTTTGGTATGAGTGTGAAACCTGCTTCATAGAATAAATTTGGAAGTGTTCCATCCCTTTCTATTTCACAGAATAATTTGGGGAGCATTGGCAATAGTTCTTCTTTAAAGGTCTGGTAGAATTCAGCTGAGAATTCAGTCAATCCTGGGCTTTTCTTTGTTGGAAGGCTCTTTATTACTGCTTGTATCTTATCACAAGTTGTTGGTCTTTTTAGGTTTTCTGTGTGCTCTTGATTCAGTTTTAGAAGATTGTATTTGTCCAGAAATGTATCCATTTCTTCTAGGTTTTTCCAGTTTATTGGAGTATAAGGTTTCAAAATAGTACCTAATGATCTGCTATATTTCTATGATGTCTCCTTTTTCATCTCTAATTGTACGCCACGAACAAGTTGACTTTATTTCAGATGTTATGGTTTGAATGAAAGGTGTCTCTCAAAAGCTCAATATGACAAAATATTAAGTATATATATAAAAAGGATAAGGCGAAATGATTGGATTATGAGAGTCTTAACCCAATCAGTGAATTAATTCCCTGATAGGGATTAACCAGTAACTGTAGGCTGGAGGAGGGGGGTCATTGGGGGTATGTCTTTGGGATATGTATTTTGTATCTGATGAGTGGAATCTTTCTCTTTTCTTCCTGGAGCCATGCCTTGACCAGCTTTGCTCTGCCACACTCTTCCACCACAATGTTTAGCCTCACCTTGAGCCCAGAGGAATGGGGCCAGCCACCTATGTACTATGATCTCTGAAAACTATGAGCCCTGAAAATAAACATGTCCTCTTAAAATTGTTCCTCTCAGGACTTTTAGAATGAAATGAAATGAAAAAGTCAGCAATGAAAAAGCTGACTGAAACACAGGAGATGCAAGGATGTTTTAATATATATAAGTCAATAAATATAATGTATCACATTAATAGAATTAAGGACAAAAAAATCACTTAGTAATCTCAATAGATGCCAAGAAGGCCTTTGGCAAAATTAAGCACCCATTCTGATGAAAACACTGAACAAACCAGAGATACAAGGAATAGTAAATGGGGAAATCTGAAAGCATTTCCCTTAAAAACTGGGACAAGACAAGGATGTTCACTGTCATCTCTTATAGTTAATATAGTTCTAGAAATTGTAGCTAGAGCAATTAGGCAAGAAAAGGACATAAAAGCATAAAAATAAGAAAGGAAGAAGTCAAATTATCAGTTTGCAGATGATATGATTCTATACCTAGAAGGTCCAAAACTCCACCAAAAGACTGCTGCAACAAATAAACAACTCTGGCAAAATAGCAGGTTACAAAATCAACATAAAAAATGAGTACTTAAAATACAAACAATGAATCTGCTGAGAAAGCAATCAAGAAAACAATTCTATTGACAAAGCATGAAAAAAAAAGCCTAACAAATATAACCAAGGAGGTGAAAGACCTCTACAATGAAAAGTATAGAACACTGAAGAAAGAAGTTGAAGAAGACCTCAGAAGATGAAAAGACTTCCCATGTTTATGTATAAGCAAAATTTGTATTGTTAAAATAGCCATACTGCCAGAAATAAAATACAGATTCAGTGCAACCATCAATGACATTCTTCACAGAACTAGGAAAATAGAAGTCCTAAAGTTCATTGGAAAAATAAATGACCCAGAATATCCAAGGCAATTAAGCCAAAAAAGAAGTGCTGGAGTTATCACTATATCTACTTCAAATTATACCACAGAGGTACAGTAACAAAAATTGCATGGTACTGGCATAAAAACAGGTATGTAATGCAATGGAAGAGAATATAAGACAGAGAGACAAACCCACACAGATATACTCATCTGATCCTTGACAAAGTTGCCAAAAACATACATTGGAGAAAAGAGCCTTTTTAACAATGGTCCTGGGGCAATTGGATATCCAGAATAAAACGACCCTTATCTCTCACCCTGCACAAAAAAATCAACTAAAAACGGATCAAACACCTCCAAAATAGACTAGAAACTGTGCAACTCCTGGAAGAAAATGTAGGATCAACACTCTTGCTTTTTGGGACAGGCAAAGACTTTCTCTATATGACCCCTAAAGGTCAGGAAATAATGCCAAGTGTTAATAAATGGGAAAGCATCAAATTAAGATGCTTCTGCATAGCAAAGAGAAAACAGTTAGAAATGTGAGTGGAAAACCCACAGAATGGGATAAATTCTTTGCTGGCTATTCTTCTGACAGGACAATATAATATATAGAGCTCAAAAATTTTTACAACAAAAATCCAAATAACTCATTTTTAAAAAGTGGGAAAATGAAGTAACAGATACTTTTCAAAAGAAGAAATATAAATAGCCAACAAATAACTTAAAATATTTAACATAATTAGCAATTAGGTTAATTCAAATAAAAACTACAATGGGATTTCATCTCATACCAGTCAGAATGGCAGCCATCAAGAAAACAAATAATAATGAATGCTGGAGAGATATGGAGAAGAAAGAAAACTTTACATTGTTGGTGGGGCTGTGAATTAGTAGAACTGCTATGGAAATCAGTATGGAGGCTCCTCAAAGACTAGTCACAGAACCACCATATGACCCATGTATGCCACTTCCTTGGTTTTACCCTGAAGAATTAGTCATCTTACCACAGTGATATAATCATACTTGTTTTTAGCAGCACAATTCACAATAGACAAATTGTGGAACCAGGCTAAGTGTCTATCAGTGAATGAATGGATAAAGAAAATGTGGTATATATATAGAATGGAGTTTTTTTCAGCCACAAAGAAAAATGTAATTATGTCATTTGCAGGACAGTGGATGCAACTGGAGACCATCATGTTAAGTGAAATAAGTCAAACTCAGAAGATTAAAGGTCATATGTTTTCTCTCATATGCAGAAGCTAGAGAGGAAAAAACAAAACAAAGGTGGGGGTGGATCTCCTAATAATCAAAGGGAGATCAGTATAAAAAATGGACAAAGGGTTGGGAGGAGGGAGGGGGGAAATGTTTGGGAGTGATATTAGCCAAATTATATTGTTATATTTTGTGCATGTACAAATATGTAACAACAAATCCCATCAATATGTACAACTATAATGAAACAATAAAAATGTGGAAAAGAAAATAATTCATTTAGGACCCACCAACATGGACCAAAATGACCTAGAATTTTTATGTGCAATGGGGACTTGAAAGTCTGCTGTCATCCTGCTGTCAGTCAGAAGTCAAGAGGTGTACATGGGTGGGAATCTTTGGAAACTTACCTGGGACTGCCCCTCAAAAAACTGCAATGGAGGAGAGATGTACTATGTCTCTCCTCTCTGAGAGGACTGTTATAGTTTGAATGGGAGGTGTCCCCCAAAGCTCTTGTGTGACAATTTGGGAAGGCTGGGGTGGAATGATTGTATTATAGAAGCCCTAACCCAATCAATTAATCCACTTATAAGGATTAACTGGCAGCTGTAAATTGGTAGGGTGTGGCTGGAGGAAGTGGGTCATTGGGGGACATGCCTTGAGGTATATATTCTGTATCTGGCATGGAGTTTCTCTGCTCTGCTCTACTCTGCTCTGCTTCCCAATATGATGCCTTGAGCTCTCTGTTCCCTCTGCCTCCATGACATTCAGCCTCACCTCAAGCCTGGAGGATTGGAGCCAGCCTTCCATGGACTAAGACCTCTGAAACCATGAACCCTCAAAATAAACCCTTCTTCCCTAAAATTGTTGTAAGGTCCTTGGGTCCCAGCAGCAAAAAACTGACTGAAACAAGGACCCACTCTCTTCCTTGAGAGTGTCCCCTTTTCTCCTTTTCCATTCCATCTAATAAACTCACTGCCTGTTACTCTGAGCGACATGTCTGAAATCTTTCTGACTTGATTACAAGAATTAGGGTTTGAAGGGAGGGGTGTCATTGTGCTACCTTTGATTCCTGGAAGGCCCCAGCCCTGTAATACTTTCATTGATCACATCAGACTACTTTGTTCATTTGTTTGTGCATCAATACTCTGAAGTCATTTGGCTTTTGTGCTCTCTGATCCAGAGGAATTGCTCGGTTGCATATATCTCATGCTTTCTTCATAAATAAATTTACACTTATACAAGATTTTGATGATTATTGAATAGCACCCATTTTAAGTTATGTTCCCTAATAATAACATTGGGAAAGCTGTATTTTAAATATGGCACTCTGTACTGTGATTGAGAGGCCTTGCCAAGATGCATGCCTTTACCTTAGCTCATATAGAAATCATCAAAAGGATTGTCACAGGGCCAATAAATTCCTTTGAAACAGCTTATGAATAGTAGTATATTAATAGGTAAAAAATAAGATGTGGCTTACTAAATTATAATCTAGACTGCTTTAATCAGAGGTTTTTAGAAATAAGTATTTAAATGTATTTATAAACAGCATAGCTTAAACTTAAGAATAAGAAAATTTTTAAATTGGAACCTGGGAGTTTGAACCAACAAAACCTTATATATAAACATATACATAGGCACTCTATAAAGTAAATTTCCAGGAATCCCCCCACATATTCTTTATTGGTGCATTATAATTGTAAGTAATAGTGGGACTCATTGTTATATGAACTTTCTTTTTTTTTAAGAAGAAAAGGACAGTGAGAGAGAGAGAGAGAATGAATCAACTTTTCAGTTTGTCATGTGGCCTTCGTGCTCTGACACTTCATTGTGTATGTGGTGCTGGGGCTCAAAGTCCAGTCCTTGTGCATGCCTGGCAAGCACCGCAATTGCAGAGCCACCACTCCAGCCCCTCACATGAACTTTTTAAGAGTAAATACTTTGAAATACTTTGTCATTTTTTTCTCAATCCAAATTTGCTTTTTATTTGAGAAAGGTGTATTAAAAAACATCACAGTACATGCTTTCCATTAGCTAAAATAGTCGTTTGACTAGGATAAATTTTCTTCCTTCACTGTTAATCAATACTGGTGGATTCCTCTAGTTCTTCAGAAATGTCGAGTAAACCATGGTGAATAATTTTGACTGTGGAATGGGCAAATGATTCAAGCAACCAGTTGAATATTTTTCCTCTGAGTTACATAAAAATTTCTCTGCTTGTGTCGTGCCTTGTTTTCTGTCGTTTTCATATCTATGACTTTTTAAATTTAATCTTTCATTGCTTAAATCCACATTGTAGTATGCTTATTAATCCTACAATTCTACATTTTCCTCTGGTGCAAAATCCTATATGAGAAGTTCACACTTTGTAATGTTTATAGAAAAAAATTATATTCATCTCAAAAGGAGTTTGAATATTATTTAAAACATAATGCTGAAGAGAAAGAAATTAGAACAAAGGAAAAGAATAGACAATGTTTTTAAAACAGATGTTAGAGTAGAATGATGTTGAAAAAGCAAAAGGAGAGCACCAGGCATTAGGTAATGAATCACGCAGCATGGAAGATTGTGACCTCTGACATTCTGACATTTATCACCCTCGAGGGTGGCTCACAACAGTCCTCTTGATGTCACACTCATAGTGATTATAAAATTCACAACCTATAGTGAATGAATGATGGTTCTAAAACAATATTTTCCACATATAGTATTTTATATAAGAGATAAAATGCAACATAAAATCATATCATAACACCTCCATTATTTCTAACAAGATGAGCTTGATTAATCCTTCCAGTCACCAGACAGAAAAGTACTACCAAATAGACTAAAGGAATTTGAAAGGTCACACAGTAATCTCTGACTCCCACTTCAGTTACTGGAGTTTTACTACCATCTCTTCTATAGAGCGTGATTCCTTTTCTTAGGTTTTACACATGAAGCTGTAAAATCTAGATGTCACTAGAAATGCTTCTTAGGTTTATGCTGTTAGATTTAACTCACATTTCTTAATATGTTGTTCTTTTGAACTACTTAAATTATATTTGTGACTTCTTTGGATTTTTAAACTGTAGATTTTGTATTTCTGTTATATCATCTTTATTGTAATCTTATACCATTCTATTTTCTTATTTTTTCTCTTAGGAGCTTTATTATAATTCCCAATTAGAGTCATGGAGATAGACAAAGCCTGTGAGGTTCTTGTTTAACATACTTATACTGAGACCACTTTTTATCTTCCACTAGCAAAGGAATAATTTTACATCTATTTAAATCTTTTAGGGTGTTCATAGTATCCTGGGATATATATAATTCCAGTTAAGGAAGTTAAAGGCATTATTTAGGTAAACTAGTCTCAAAATTACACATACAGCTTTGCTTTTAAGTTTAGTTTGATGCTGAAGCTGTTGTATAATGCTTTTTTAAAAATTCCAAATTTTGTGGTTTTCTTTAAACTTTAAGAATTTTTGTAGCAACTGTGTCTCTACAGCAAGTACAGAGAAGATGCTTGATAACTGTTAATTTTTCAGCCTAATGTGAGTTATTAAGCCACTAGTAAATGTAGGAAGATGAAATGTAGAATCAGAGATATTCATTAGTTTCTATTCTTCTTATCATAGAGCCCACTCATGTTTAAGAATTATTTGCTTACAAATTAATCCATTTTCACATCAATAATAAAATTAGATGGTTTCATATTTATTATGTTTTATGGTTTTAGTAAAAAATAGCTGATCATTTCACTTTATGTGCCCTTTTTTCCCCTAAATAAGTGTATATAAAATCACACTATTAGTATGATTCACAAACATTTTTAAAAATTTAATGGTGTTTATTGCTCACATCCAAATATCCATCTATCATAAAGATCAATTTATTTATTAAACATATTATCAACAATAAAATTGAATGAAATCATTTTTGCTATATTTCTTCTGAGCTTGGTTGAGTGATCTCAGTTAACCATATTTTGAGTAAACATTAGGTATTGTATTTAAATGGTGAGCACCAAAGCATTGCTGACAGTATTGGTAATTCGTTGGCAATATATTATTAGGAAAGCCTGATTACTATGAAGTTATCTTAACCCCATGTAGTTACATTGTTTCAAACGTGTTCAATTTACTGTGTTAAAACTGCAGGGTACTTTTTTGAGAAAAGCGAGAATGCTATGTTCATTAATTAGATAAAACAACAGGGTAGTGTGCTTCATTTTTCTTTCCATCCCTATCATTCCAGCGTAATCAACGTCATATATAAATCTCTGCCAACACAATAATATGGTTGAGAAAATAAAAAATAACTGTTTACTTTTCTTTTGATAGTTATAATTATTTCTGTAATTGGTGATGAAAGCTTTTATTATATTTTCTAAGAACCGATGTTTTCATTATACTATAAAGCAGATAAACATGAACTTTAAATTCTTTGTTCATTAATTTGATGGTGCTCTATTGAAAAATATTGTTTTCAAAAGTAAGGAATAGTTCAATTGTATTATTTTACTCTGTAGAGAAAGTTAGAATGGCATAATCATTTGCTTTTCAGATTAAGGATAATTAATAAGTAAATATTTTAAGAGCTCACATTGTCTTTATATATCCACATAATGTTCACAAATGTGTGTACTGATTAGGCTCTGAGGATAGAAATATGTAAAAAATAGTTTTCCCTCAAAAAGCTATTCCTAGTGGGTTTCACAGGTAAATTGAATGGAAAAAACAAGAGAAATTGTGATATAAGGTTCTAAATATCATTGAGGATAAACATCTTTAAGTGCAGAATTTGCAAATGGCATAGGTTACAGGATTCTAAGGTTCTATGAAATAATTAGCATGTTTGAAATTTAAAGTGCTACTGTTTTTTTAATGTTTAGGAGCTCTATTCTGAATAAGATGGCCATAGTGGTAGAGGCAGAGTTAGAGAAATCTATATAGAAACTTCCTGGAAATTTTTTCCTTCTTTCCTAACTCCATACTTTCATCCCTCTTTTGTTTTCTTGAATATTTACTTATAAGCCAAAATGTGGCCTAAAAAAGAAGACAGAAAGGTTTAACAAACCATTGCCCTGTGGAAGGAGATAAAGTTATTTGTGCACAATAACTTTAATTCATTCCTTCCTTTCAAGGCTTCCCTGTGGGTGGAGTATATTCCCCGCCCCATTTACAGAGTTTGGCCATGAGTTGGTATAATTTATGGAATGAGAACAGAAGTGACTGTGTGCCAGTTCTGAGCAAAAGGTTTGCATGTTTCTGCTCGTCTTCTTGCTTTCCTGCACTCCTCCATGGAACGAACATATTACTAGTGCCTACAGTTTCCAGATATGAGACGTAGGGAGCAGATCTGAACCGCTCCACAGTTGAGAGCCAAAGACCCCATAATTCAGCCAAAATCAGGCAACCCAAAAGGGCACCAGGCAATTCACAGGCCTGTAAGCAAGAATAAATGTAAGCCATTGAGATTTGGGGACCATTTGTTATGCTGAGTAATTGCAATAAAAATGGACTGAAACAACCTCCAATGCCAATAATTTCATGCTACATTCAGTGAAAGGCTAGGGTGTGGATGACCATAGAATGCAGAGATTTCCCCACCCACTCCAGGTTTATATCTGGGTGTGTGAATGTCTGTACTCTACACACATAAGGCTGTCAAACATGCTATATTCACTGCTCTCTGTTGTGATAATAGAGTTGAAACTCATTTTCAAAAGACTAAATTTATGGGCTCATGGTAATACTTATGTACTTCTGTAAATGGCACAAAACAGAAAACGTGTACCAAAGGTGGTCTTTAGCTGGTCCTTGTGAAATGTCTTGAAAGAAAAGATGAAGATAGGTCTCAAATACGAGTTAATGATCATTAGATCAGAAAAGAACGAGTAAGGTGTATATAATATTGCTGTATAGCTAAGCCTTCTCCAGAATTCCTTATTGTAAACTCTTACTAGAACCCAGATTTTCCAAGTTAAAATTCTATATTCTCACTTCTACTGATTTTCTGTAGCCCCACCTATTCCTGTACATAGAAAGAATATATGATTTCCTCAGTGCCAAGGTCTTAACTGGGTATTAGCATAAACCAAATTTGTACTGAAAAATAATGGAATGATTGTTACTTTCTCCACTTTGACTCCTGGTTAAAACCTACTCCTCCCCAGAAGGATTGCTTTTCCATGTCTAAAACCTGAACACAAAATGTTGGAATCTCAAATTTGAGCAAATTTTGCCTTTAACCAAAATGTCTAGTACATTTTGTACAGGGGTAAGGATAGACCTGGGGGAAGAAAGAAAAGTATGTAGGCCCATTTTTAGCAGGAGCAAGAGTGTCAGCCATGAATACATTTTCTTCTCTTTCTGGACTTTCTTTCATTGGAAAAATCACCTCTAGTCTTATTCCTATCCATTTGCTGTTTACTCCCTAAAGTCTGAGGCTTGGATATTTCTGGTCAGTAGTTTGAAAGTTCTTAGTTTTTGGCAATTTGTGTGGTGGTTTTATATATATTTCAAAGTTAACTTATTCACAAAAGAACCTGTATCACCCTGCCCTCTGACGTGCCCCATCAGTAACCATAACCATCACCACTGCTTGCCTGTTTACTCACCTGAATATCACCCTTGACTCTTGCCTTTCCCTGAATCCTCAATGTCTAATTCATAAAGAAATCTTTTCTGTTTCATCTCCAAATAAGTTTTCTTAAAAAAACCTACTTCTTCCTAAATTTAGCTGCTATTCTCTGCCTTTGCTACTACCAATCTCATGAGACCATAACCCTATGAACTATAGTAAATTTTGTGGTATTCTACTTTTTTTCCAGTTCTGCCCCTTCTATCTGTTCTACATGCAGAAGTCAGAGCAATTGCTCCTCTTAAAATATGTCAGTGGCCTACCATTGCACCCATAATCAACATACTCATTATCAAGGACAATAAAGCTCTTCATCACATAGCTCCATAATTACTGCCTCCTCTTCTCAGTTGGTTCAAGTACATAGTAAGGAAGTGCTCCTAGAATTATATATAGTATTTAACATTAGTTGGCAATAGAATGCATGTGCCACCCTCTTCTGAACACTTGATGCAGGCACTGCAGAAATGTGAAATGGTTTTAAGTTCCAAGGAATGAATGAATCACAGGGGTTTTCTTGCTTTAGGCTATCACATACATGCTTGATTTATAATGACACTTTAGAGGTCAGTGAAATAAAATATATCAGAAAGGACTGTCAGCTTGTACTTCCTCAGGAACTGGTTAAAATATATTCTTAGAGATTTTCTCCTGTGTCTTTTTGACTATTTCCATGCTCCTCCTTCTTCTACAGGACATGAACAGGCCCAGAGCCTCAGAACATTAAGCAATTATCATAAATTCAAGATCTTATCCAATATACTCATTTTTTTTTTTGTTTGTCACAAAGTTGAAGTTAATATGGTCTCCTTTATAAATAAGATGTTACTTTCCAATCAGTGTGTTTTGTGGGTGAGAGTTAAATATGTCACCACATTTCTATTGGTCATTATCTCTATGCGCAGAGAATTGGAAAGGTTATTTATATGTGTGTATGTGTTTAAATGAACTCATGGTTGAAAATTTATTCCTTCCCTAAGATCTTGATGGCATTTAATGCCTATTAAGTTTTTTCTTCCTTTTCTTGAGTAAAGTGTGAAGTTGTGTCAGACATTTCCTCTCCTTTTTTCTTAAACTTGTGTCCCTCTTCTGCCTTTTTCATTTATTGCTTTTTTTACTCATTCCTACTTCCAGTCCTACCTTGCTCTTTGTATCAATGCCTTTATGTTGTGCCTCTTAAAAATGGTGGATTCCTGAAATTGAGCATTTTGCACTCTTTTTTCTAGTTGACAACTTACAAGACAAATGAATTTACATATCTCATGAAGGTCAATGAGTTAATTTTTTTTAAAAACTGACTGTGGGTTTTTGACTATTGCATATATAAATAGTATTGAGATTTAGCTTAATCTTAGGAACAGATTTATAATTTTCATGTGGACAATATTTCATAAAAGTTTAAATTGATACGGACATTTTAAAAAATACAATTAAGTGTTAATAAAAGTAGATCCTATTTTGAAAGACAACCATTAAGTCTTAGGCAGTGTGAGTCTTGTCAGATATCAGATTTTTCCCCTATTATGTAACATTTTTAATGATAAAGTATCCTGTGTCCAATTTTTATTGATTTATGTAATATAATAAACTGAGTCATAGATTGCAGTTCATAGGAAGGGCTAAGGGAACATGACAGTGCATTTGTAATTTACTTGGTGTAGCAAGTAGATAGCATCAACTGCATATGAAAGATTAATATAATTTTATTACATTGAAGTACAGAATTTCAATGAAAATGAATAGTTAAGCTTCTTGGAAGCTTTACAGGATTCCTCAATTTAGATAATAGATACTTCTTTGAATTTGTTTTATAGGAAATTCATTTTCTGTTTTTTTGAGGCTAAATGGATGTAAAGAACTTCCCATACTATATATTTTAATACGTCTTAAGAAGAGAAATGTTGAGTCTTTTGCAAACCCCACAAATTAAACAGTTTTATTTTAATTCTGACTATTTAGTATGGACTAAAAACATAGAATAGATAAGCTCTTCTGCCTATGGCTATCAAAAAGCCAGGTGGGGGGGTGGTTCACGAAAGTAATTCCACGTTTGCCCCAGGGTGCAGCGCTATGGGTACTCCGATATAATGCTCATAGAAGTATAAATGCTGTAAAGTTTCTCTGAAGGTAATTTTGGGAACACATGTTATTGCATTGAGCTATAAGTGTAGCAATTCCTGTTCTAAGTATGTATGTAATAAAATTAAATAATAGGAAGTATATTTAAAACTATATATATATGTGTATATGTCTCTCTATACATGCATATGTGTGGATATATATATATATATATATATATATATATAGTGTGTGTGTGTATGAACATACCATTTATTGTATAAATATTCATCAGTGTTAGCCCTAAGAATGAGAAAGTAAATTATGGTATATCCATATAGTGATGTACAATGCTACCTTTTAAAATTATAATGTAATTCAACTTAAATGTTGATATATTTCTAAATGTTTAAAAACCTACACATACAAATAATTCCATGTTTGTATAATGCTATTTTTGATGTTTAAATAATCAGAGATCATAACACAAAATGTGAGTAGCAAAAAGCACTGATTTGTAGAATATATTCTTTCACCTACTTCTGTTCCATACAAGTTTTCTGCTTTGGTAATATGTTACTTTAAAAATCATTAAGAAATAATAAGTGCTTTTAAAAAATATCTGACAAATCTGTGATGATATCTTAAAAGCATATGTGCAAATCTGTGTATGTCACTTCAGTGCATTTACCTTTGGTAAGGAGGCTCGTGATCCAGAACTCTGTGTGGTCATAGTTAGCACAGTTGTTATTCCCAGAGCTACCCTGGCTGGAGCTGCATCCATATTGATCCAGAATGAAACCCAGGATAGAATAACAATCAGGAGACTGGGAATGTACATCTGGATGAGATAGTATCCCATTTGTCGTTCAAGATGGAATCGTACTTCTATACATGTGAACTTTCCTAATTGGTTGTAAAATAAATGCAGCAATTAGTGAAAAACAGGTTATCATTGTGTCATCAAATATTGTTATTTAATTTTTACAATAATTTTGTCATAAAATATTCCAGAGAAGAGAGGCCCAAAACCACATATTCACATAGATTATGAAAATTTTATGTTAGCATCTAGAAGCAAAGTAAAAAGAGTGTATAGTTACTCTTTCAGGAAATAATATGTAATTTTATTACTTCGTATTTGAATAGAACTTTATAAATTTTTATATATAATATATTTGGATAAAGAGAATAAAATTGAACAAAATCTCAGGGTTTGTCCAATTGGTTTGTATGTGAAAGAAATTTTCAACTTCAGGATTTCATTTTTAGGAGGAAAGGGTATTATTTATAAGCATAGTTCTTTTATAACCTAGTGTTTTTCTTTCTTTGTTTCTTTGCATTTCCTTAATGAATATAAAGGAACTATGTGGTATCTGAGCCTCCTCTTTGAAAATAATTAATAGATGAATCCTGTTCAGTGTAGGAACAGCATAATTATTAGCATTTCAGTCAAATTAACCATATACCTGATGGAGGATAATACCAGATGGTTTTATTTTCTATATCATTGCAAACAAGCTAATGTGCTTTAATCTCCTGAATTATAAAACTATGAGTCTTCTATATCATTTGAGAAAACACCTGTTTAATTCTTTGTTTTAGATTAGATATTTCATAAATATAGGTTCTTTTTTACTAAGCTGTTATAACTTGGTAGATAAGTATATAAAGTATGCAAAGTTGCTTAATACTAAGAAGGGATCTTGAGACTTATCATAAAAATTCATCCTGAGGTGATATTTACAACATCATTTGTTGTTTTAGGTTGAATTCACCTTACTAAAATTCATGTCCACCCTAGAACCTGTTACTATTGCTTTATTTGAAAAAAATGGTTGCAGATACAATCAAATTAAAATGAAGTTATTCAGGCTGGAGGTGGTGAGACACACCTATAATCCCAGTAGTTTAGGAGGCTGAGACAGGAGATTCTTGAGTTCAAAGACAGCTTAAGCAATTTAGTGAGACCCTGGCAAGTTAGTGAGACCCTGTCTCAAAAGAAGAAATAAAAAGGGCTGGGGATGTGCCTCAGTAGTTAAGAGCCCCTTGGTTCAATCCCTGGCACAAAAAAATATAAAGTTTTTTCTGGATTAGTTTGGTCTCTAATCCAAAATTACTGGTGTCCATATAAGAGGAAAATTGGAACACAAAGAGAATTCAGAGAATGCCACGTGGCTATGGAGGTAGAGATTAAAGTAATATATCAACAAACCAAGGACTACCAAGAATTGCCAGAAATAGGAAGCTAGAAGGCACAGGAAAGGATTCTTCCCTAGAGCCCGAAGGGAAATCATGACCCTGAAGATATTTTACACTTATAGCCTCCAAAACTGTGAGACAATAAATTTCTGTTGTGTTAAGCCATCATATCTGTGATAGCTTGTTAGGGCCCTCCTAGGAAACTAACACTGCACCTATGTCAAGCTTAGAGACTTCCTGTAGGGAGTTAAAAACCTGAGTGTGGACATTGTTCTTGATTTTCTTCCTCTTTACCTTTCTGTTGTGCTGTTAACTTGGAACTCCCTAATAAATTAGATATCTAAGTTTAAAAAAGAAATGGCAGTGATTTTTTGATCAGATACTATGAGATAAGAGCGACTAGGGACTTCGTATGGTGAAAAGTCAGTTCATGGTTTTGGAAAATGCTGAGGCCAAGATGACTGATACTTTACTGTAATAAAATGTTAAAAGCAGCTGCTGGTGCTAGTGGGAGGTCATGCACTCCCCACATTGGAGAGATGCTTCAATTATGGGGCATTAGATAGTAGTTTTAGGAGTAAGTTGTACAATTAGAATAGGTGTTATGGGAATAGCCACACCAGTTAAATGAACAGATTTCATGATGGTACATTTAACACATTAAAGCTCTCAATCCTTGCTGATGGTATCTGTTTGATGTCTACTCTTACGGACACAAGATCCCTGTGTCAGCATGACTAGTAAGTACTTAGACAAAAGTGCCTTGTAATGCATGAAAATGTGACCAAAGGAAAAGTTTAGGCAAATAAACTCTTTTAAAAGACAGGAAGTCCTTTTATTTTGTTAGCAAATATAGTGTGTACTACACAAAAAGTTTAAAATAAACCAATTTCATTTCTCTCTTAAAAATTTAAGGAACAATTTTAGAATATTACCTTGTATGTATGGGCTTTTCACAAAAATATTTAAATATAATTAGACACCAAGCATTTCTTTGGGCCCATACAAACTGATTACGTAACCATATGCAATGAGTCAAAGCATCCACAAATTTCATACGTATCTATTTTCTGTTTATGACTGTGGAAAACATTGAGGTATAAGCAATTATGAAGAACCTAGCATTATAATTAAGAAACATATGTATATAATAAAATCACAGATTATAAGTGCAAAGAACACTCAACCCCTACCTGTATTGTAATGTTTAGTGCAGTATCGTAAATCTTTTTCTTCTTTCAACAGAAATTGGGGCAATGTGAGTCCTTCTGCCACTTGTACCGGTGCTTCATCTTGCCATTCAAAAATAAGATCATTCATTGTATACCCAACTAGGCAAAACATAATAAAAATACTAAGAGCTAAAAAAGGATAGTCAAAGAAATTAATAACCACTGTATAGTCACACAGGATAAGACCACTGTCATCTTAACTCTATCAGTGGAGCTATGCATTTCCTGGTACCAATTCACAAGAGTCTATTCATGTGGAACACTCACCAAATAATGTAGGAAAATACAATAGGCCAATAAAAAGTATTACATGATTGGTAGAATCTTTAAAGACAAATATTCTCCCCTTGGGATGAGCTGATACTAAATTAATTAAGCAATTTTCATTTTGGTTCAATTCATTAGTTTTCAACTCACCTTCTTTCATATTTAGGACTCTTGAACAAAAACAAATTGTCACTGTTTAGAATGTTTCAAAATGTAACATCTGAGGGGGAAAACACTACTGACTGATGGCTCTCTTGACTTAATTATTAACTATTTTTGTGTATAGTATCTGCTTCTGTATTCCAAATCTTAACATGGACAAAGTATTATTTTTATTTTTTTATTCAGAAATCGATTGGTTGAACAATCAAACAAGCTTCTACTGAAATATTATATATATATATATACATATATGTATTATATATATATAAATTCTGAAAATTGGATTTACCTCCAAAAGCCCCACCCAATTACCCACCCCTATTCCCTCGCCCCCTCCTGCACAATACATCTCTACAGATGCCTTAGATTGCATGACAATACACCATATATGGATTTAAAACATGATAATGGATCTCCTTTCTCTATGGCCAGGGTCTAGCTCCAGCCTCCATAGATGAGTGAAGACATTCGACGCTTGGTTCTCTGAGTTGTGCTGATTTTACTTAGCATGAATTCTTCCATAGCCATCCATTTACCTTCAAAGGCTGCAATATCATTGTTTATAATTGCTGTGTAAAATTCCATGGTATATATGTACCACAGTTTTTGGATCCAGTCATCCAGTGAGGGACATCTGGGTTGTTTCCATGATTTAGCTATTGTAAATTGAGCTTCTATGAACATAGATATTGCTGTGTCACTATAATGTGCTGATTCTAAATCCCCTGGAAAAATACCTCGGAGTGGAATAGCAGGCTCATATGGCGGTCTCATCCCTAATTTTCTGAGGATTCTCCACACTGCTTTCCAGAGGGGCTATACCAGTCTGCAGTTCCACCAACAGTGTGCTAGTGTGCTTATCTCTCCAAAACCCCTCCAGCATGTATTATTGCTAATTTTCTTCATTTTTCTAATCTTACTGGCATGAGGTGATATCTTAATGTAGTTTTCATTTGCATTTCTCTGATTACTTGTGATATAGAGCATTTTCTCATGTATTCCCTGGCTTGATCAATGTCCTCTGTTGAGAAGTTTCTATTTAGCTCTTTGGCCCATTTATTGATTGGGTTGTTTGTGTTTTTGTAGTTGAGATTTTTGAGGATTTTGTATATTCTGGATATGAGTCCCCTGTCTGAGGAATCACAGCCCATGATTCTCTCCAATTTGTAGGAAACTTCTTGACTCCTTTGATTATTTGTTTGACAGTGCAAAAGCTTTTTAGCTTTATGGCATCCCATTCACTGATTTTTGACTGTGCTTCCTTCACTTTAGGAGACATGTTGAGAAAGTCTTTGCCTACTCCCAAATGCTGAAGTGTTGGACCTAATTTGTCTACCATCAGTTGCAAGGTAGCTGGTTTAATTCCTAGCTTCTTGATCCATTTTGATTTGATGCTCATGCAAGGAGAAAGATATGGGTGTAATTTCAACTTTCTGCAAGTGAATGTCCAGTTTGTCCAGCACCATTTGCTGAAGAGGCTGTCTCTCCCCCATGTTATATATTGTCCCCCTTTGTAAAAAATCAGATGTTTAAAGATTTGAGGGTTTGTTTCAGGATCTTCGTTGGTCTTCTTTTCTATCTTGATACCAATACCAAGCTGTCTTTGTTACTACAGCTCTACAGTATAGTTTTAGATCTAGTATGGCAAAAATGCCTGTTTCACCTTTGTTTCTTAGTAATGTTTTGGCAATTCTAGGTTTCTTATTGTTCCAAATTAATTTGAGAAATGCTTTTTCTATGTAAAGAATGTCATAGGTATCTTGATAGGGATTGCATTAAATCTATATAGAGCTTTCAGTAGAATGGCCATTTTTATTATAGTAATTTTGCCTAACCAAGTGCATGGGGCATCTTTCCATCTTCTTAGGTCATCTTGGATTTCATTCTTCAATGACCAATAATTTTGTTGTAGAGATCTTTGATTTTCCTTGTAAGGTTAATTCCCAAGTATTTTATTTTTTTGAAGATATTGTGAATGGGACTGATTTTCTGATTTCTTCATCAGTCTTATTATTATTAGTGTATAGGAAAGCTATAGATTTGTGGGTGTTGATCTTGTATCCTGCCACTTTGCTAAATCTGTTTATAAGCTCAAGCAGTTTACTGATGGAGTTTTTTGGATCTTGCAGATACAGGATCATGTCATCAGCAAAAAAGAGAGAGTTTGACTTCCTCTCTTCCTATTTTTATCCCTTTTATTTCTTTCTCTTGCCTGATTGCTCCAGCTAGGGTCTCAAGAACAATATTGAATAAAAGTGGTGAGAGCAGACAGCCTTGTCTTGTTCCCAATTTTGGTGGATATGCTTTCAGCTTTTCTCCATTGAGTATTATACTAGTTGAAGGTTTAACATATATAGCCTTCACATAGTTCAGAAATGATCCTTTGAATCCTATCTTCTCTAGAGTTTTGAGAATAAAAGGGTGCTGGATTTTATCAAAGGCCTTTTCTGTATCCATTGAAATGAGCATATAGTTTTTGTCCTTGATTCTGTTTAAGTGGTGAACTGGGTTAATTGTTTGAGTATGTTGAATCAGCCCTGCATTCCTGGGATGAAGCCCACTTGATCATGATGGATTATCTTCTTTATAAATTTTTGAATATGGTTTGCTAGGACTTTGTTAAGGATTTTGCATCCAAGTTCATCAGGGATATTGGTCTGTAGTTTTCTTTTTTTGTCAGGTTTTGGTATCAGATTTATGGTTGCTACATAAAAAGTGGATAGGAACATTCCCTCCTTTTCAATTTCTTGGAATAACTTAGTAAGGAGAGGTGTTAGTTCCTCCTCAAAAGTGCGGTAAAAATCAGCAGAGAAACCATCAGATCCTGGCCTTTTCTTCTTTGGTAGAATTTTAATTCTGTTGCAAGAGTTTTAGTAGTAGCACCATCAGTGTGATGGCTAATGAAGGAGCAAGTGCTATTTGGTACAGTTCATAAAGTCATCCAGACTGAAGAAGTAATGTATGATTTTTGTTCCAGAACGAGACTATCTTCTAGACTTGTATTTAGCACAACAAGAACTTAATATCTGAATTGCTTACAACAAAAAAATTTTCACTGAACCCTGCAGTTAATGATTTGGTAATTAAAAGAAGGCTTTCACTTTAATTCAAAAGTTCTTCAATATGTCCATTATAGATACCACTTAACCTAGAAAGGAAATAGGTGCACATGTGTCCATGATCTAAAGATAGTAAAAATAGGCATTGATTCTTCTCTGCTGCCAGATTAAGACATGCATGTTGGGGCTGGAGCGGTGGCTTGGTGGTTACGTTGCTTGCCTGACATGCGTAAGTATATGGGTTCAAACCCCAGCAACCCACTTGCACAACTAAATGTCAGAACAACGAAAGCCATGTGAAAAACTCAATAAAAGTTGATTCTGTCTTTCTCTCTCTCTCTCTCTCACTGTCCTTCTCTCTTAAAAAAAAAAAGACATGCATGTTATTCTTCCAAACATAATCACTGAAGACAAAATATATGAGTTTGTCCAAATTTTAGGCAGATGAATAAAAAAGTGAGCTGAAGCTTCCTTTCATTTTGACATTTTAAATTTTTCTCAAGATCTTCTGTAAAAGAAACTAGCTCTCTGAAATTCCCTCAAAGACTAGCTCTAAGTAGTCTCTAATCTAGTTAGCATATATATGTTCAATCTTCATCCACACTAGTGATTTAGGAATGGGCATTTTATAATCACACTGTTCTACTTTATTATAACCCATAAAACATTCAAGTTTAAAGCCAGAAGGAAAATAATGAGTTGGCTAAGTTATGGGGAAGTTCTTTACTGAGTTAACTTGCTGGGTGTTTAAGGCAACTAAATCAGTGGCATTATTGCTTCCATAAACCTTCAAATAAAAACTTAAATCAGCTTTGGTCTATGACATTCAAAGTGTTTTAATATTCTTATGCTTTTGGTTGACAGATCTTTATGGAAGTCTGAGAATCTTAAGAGGAACAGATTGGCTAATGAGATCAGGGTCATGAGTTGAATCACCTTGTTCTGTAATAAGCTTCACAATGAGAAAGAATTTACTCAGGAAGCAAAAGACCTTAACCCTAACTTCAGCCAACAATCTCTTATGTTAGTTCTATTAAAACATGTAAATGAATGATTTTACTTGTTTTTTTCCAAAAAGCATTTATTGAGTACCAAAAGTTAAGTAGGACCGCCAGCTTCATTTGAGTTGTACTTTGAAAACAAGGCATGACCTACATATAAAGAAAGTGAGAAGACAAAAGAAAGACAAAGTGTATTTGAAAGATATTGAAACTCCCAAGAATTCTAAAAGAAAATAATATTAGCTTCATTCATCTAGAACCAGTTTGCATAAAAGAGCATATGAAATGAACAGATAAGTAAATGGAGGATTGAGAAGTTTGGTGACTTTTAATTTTTAAAATTCCCTATGGGAAATAATTGGCAATTGGAATCTTTTGAACAAGGGAGAGACTCACAAAAACTATGTTTTCAAAATATTACTCTAGCATAGTCCTTTTATGAGAGTCACAAAATTAAAGCTGCTTTCATAGTTATAATATAATATTGTTTGCCTTTTTATAGTTTTGGTATTTACCCTGATCCCAGGGTAGGGGAAACAATGGTGGGGGAAAGTTGTAGTGCTTTATCACAGAGGTAGTGGACCAGACTATGTTGGTAGTTACTGTATTTACTGCCATATCACCAGGCTAATCAGTGCCACTTTCCCTTAACAATACCCTTGATCCTTGAAGAAACAATACATATCTTCCAGTAAAATCAGTGCCACTTTAAGAGTTCATTGACATGGTTTCCATGTTCACATTGCAACTAACCTTTAAGGAACTACCATCTTTGGCAATTAAAGGTTAATTTACCATCTTAAGACAGTATAACGAAACAAAATCCTCTCATTCTCCCAGGAATATAAATCAGAGCTAAAATTTTAGTAGATCATTGTATTAAATTTGGCATTTAATTAGACATTTTTTGAATTTTATATATTTATTCAGGTGAATCATACGTAGAATGTTCTTTGAGCATTATGAAATCCAATATTTTGAACTATTTTCCCTCAGCAATTCTATTTACTGTGATTTTTATAATCTTGAAGAGATTCTCTTTGAAATTTTTCATGCATCAGGTATTTTGCATGATGTGTGATGTGATCACTAATAAAGTTGCAATGAAGTAGTAGCTATGATCATTACCCTTCTGTAATAAAAAAACAGCAGGAATTTTCTGCTCTGTACAGGTAGCTATGGAATTATCAGGGAGTAGCTGTCTATCTATAAGAAGTTGGTCATCTTTCCCTTGGTCAATTAGTATGTCCAGCTGAGAAACTGGATAAGACCTCACAAGATGGGTCACATCATTGCCTTCCATTTATTTTGATCTGGTCCCAAATATCTGGTAAAAGCTTTTTTTTTGCCCCAAGAACAGAGTACTGAGTTACAGATTGGAGTGAATGCCGACACAGATGTGTATTTTCCAGGATTTTTCAAAGCACAAATCAAAGCTCCATGACCTCCCATAGCGTGGCTAAAAATAGACATCCTTTGGGGATGCACTGGAAAATTGGCATTTATGAGTTGGGAAAGCTCTTCTGCTATGTAGTTAGTCTTCCAAGGATCTTCAGTGGCATTCACATAAAACCCGGCATCAGTGCCAAAGTTTCAGCTCTCATCTTCTCCTTTAACATTACAGCCACAAGGGCTGGTGTCTGGAGCAATAACAACAAGGCCATGCTCTGAGGCAGCTTGATGATAAGCAGATTTTGATATAAAATTCTGTTCTGTACAAGTTAAACCAGACAAGCAGTCCAGCGCAGGGCACTTTCCACTTTCTGCCTTTGGTGGTAAGTAGATGGCAAATTTCATTTTGCAGTTCAGCTCAACACTGTCATGTTCAAATACTTTCTGCAATCCCCCAAAGCACTTGTTGCTGGAAATCTGTTTCAATGCCATTCTTCTCCTGTCCAATTGCTACTTGCTTTTTCTAACTGCAGGAAAGGGCAAAGGATCCACAGAGGCAGGGGTGGCAGTGGAGAGAGAAGAGGTGGCCAGAAGGGGAAGGGCTAATTAGATATATATTCAAAGGGAAAAAAATTCAGTTGCTGGTCTGCACTACTGAGAATAGCTGCACCACACACTGCTTATATCTCATTTTCTGTACCATTAGAGTTGCTTTCTCTGGCCATCTAAAAAATATCTTTCCTACATTAGTCTACAATACTATCTTGTTTGTTTTCTCTGTGGTTCTTATCCCCAGCTGACAAAGTATGTATTCCCCATGTTTTATATTGTTTTTCTACCTTGCCTCCTACAATTTAAACTTTATGAAAGAGACGTATTTTTATAATCAATTTTAATCCATGGTATGTTACCCACAACTAGAATAATATGTGGCAGATAGCAGGTACTTGAATATTTCAATTAGAAATAGAGAAGGGGAGAAAGGGAAGGAGAAAGTGTGTGCGTGCGTGCGTGTGTGTGTGTGTGTGTGTTTAATTTTGGGTTACACTGAATTTAAGATGCTAGCAGGAGATGTAGGTGTTGATGCTAACAATTTAACATTGACTATATGTTGAAAATAATTGAAATCATGGACCTGTATACTACAAGTGAGATCAGGATTGGAGATACAGATGTGAGAGTCATCTATCTATAGATGATAATTAGAATTACAGACTATCTTAAATAATCAATAGAGATAATACATAGAGAAAGAAAGAAATCATAGAAGAATCGTAGAGAATACCTTGGAAAAAGTAAAGCAAAGACAGGAGTAGTAACAAAATAGAAAATTCAAAGTGATGAATTTTAGCAAATTATAGTAAGAACATGGAACTGTCATACCATGGATTTGGCAAGATAATTTTTTCTCAAGTAAGGCCTGGGAGATCATTTGCAAGGAATATTTCAAAAGACATTCAATCATTGGGTTAGTTAAAATAAATGATTTCCAATTATAATATAATTAAAGATAGCCTTACAAATCTAATTAAAATACAAAGTAAAACAAAACAGTAAGAAGTATTCAGTACTGTTATAAAACTGGAAAAACTGATCAAAGCAATCAAAGATAAAGCTTAGAAAGCGATGTAAGTATGTGTAAACATTTGGTGGAACATCAAATGGAACTTAGTCATTTGATCTGTGAGACTGGAATAAAAGATGTAAATGTGATCTTAAGAAATGTAGACATCTCTCAAGACACCTCTTTTGGGAAGTCCCTGCAGCTAATCTAGACTGGGAAATGCTAGAATGAGCCACTCTTTAGGTAAAGACATGGATAGGAAGAAGGAGTAATATAGCAACTACAGCCTGATAGACTCTAGTTAAAGACTTCAACCATTTTTAAAAACATGAGCTCATTTGTTTTAGTCCTAAGGATTGTACCCAGGGTTTTGTCCATGCAAGGCAAGTGCTTGCTGTACCAGTGAACTACCTCCCTAATCCTTTTTTGTTTGTGTTTGAGACAGCATCTCTTTAAGTTGCCCAGGCTGGGCTCTAACTTCTGATCTTCCTGCCTCAGCATGCCTCTGGAGTAGCTGAAATTATAGTTATGAGCCACAAACCCAGCGGTTCCTTTTTTTTTTTTTAAGTAAACATAAGATATTATCTGTAGATCTCAGGAGATCTAAATTTATGATCATAAAAATATCTTAACCATATTACTAATTGAAAATTAAGACAGTGAGATGCTGCTACACAGCTATTATAATCAACAAAATTAAAAACACTGATAACAGATGCTGGTGAGGATGTAGAGAAACAGAAACTCTCATTTTCTGTGGTGGAAATGCAATATTGGCATATTTTGGAAGACAGTTTGGCAATTTCAAGTTCACAATGAGTTTAGAGATTTATAAATCAATTATAAATTCATATTTAGTTTTAAAAGTAAATAGGAATCATTGTTGACCCAGCTCTTAAATGCTATTAGGAATCAGACCGACAGAGAGAGAGAGAGAGAGATATTAATTTCTAGTTTGACCCAGTTTGCAAATGTTTATGTTCTTAATCAGCAGCTGGAATTTAAAAAACAAAAGGAAAGAAATGCTCACTCTTGGCTAACTATTGCTGACATGCTGAGTATTGCTAGGAGAAATATTGCTCAAGTAACTCTTATTGACCTGACAAGGAACAAATGCTATGTCAAAATGTATTTAACTAAAACCTTTTTATTTGTAATTTGTGAATTCAATTTGATTTTTTAACCATAACACAGACTGTTAAATGTGGTTTCGTTTACATTTGTGTCTGCTAAATTATCTTTTTAGTAATTACACTTTCTCTAAAACTTTCTGGTTTAACTGACCTATAAACATTATCTTATAAGTACTTTTGTTAAGTTTCTTTTTGAAGACTGGAGATGCTCTAGTATCTCTACTTTCTCTTGGGATAATGATGGAAATATAACTTGTGACTCCTAAATACTCTTCTTAAGTGATAATCATACCAGTAACTTTTTTCACATTTCTCAAAATTTAACAAGATTGACACAAATAAAGCATACAATATTCAATGTTCTTATAAGAAGTCTCAAAATCAGCAAAGGTCCTGACTCTGAACCTATTTTTTTAAAGAGAGGAGAGAGAGAGAGAGAGAGAGAGAGAGAGAGAATGAATAAATTTTTATTGAGTGTTTCGTATGGCTTTCGTTGCTCTGACACTTAGTTGTGTACATGGGTGATGGGTTTGAACCTGTGTACTCGCACATGCCAGGCAAGTGCTGTAACTGCTGAGCCACCACTCCAGCCCCCTGTGAACCTGTTTTAATGTGGGAAAGATGTAGTGGTTAGTTGTATTTCTGCAGTAGGAGTGGTTATAAAAGGACACTGCCTGACTACTTCTTATGAGTAAATTCAGGTTGTGGGACAATGTCCCATGTCTGCCTCCCAGCAGTTGGAAGGTTCAGATCTACTCAAATATATGAAATAGTTCATTTCGTGGTTCCCAAATCACAACAAAGAGATTCTTTTAGCAAGGGAGTCCATCAATATCTGAGTTTGTAGTGTTTTGAATAGCCAATAGAAAGGCACTATAATCCTCTTAGAGTTTTATATGCCTGACTATTCCGTATCAATACTCATTTATAAGAACCCCAAACCAGAATAATACTAGAGGGGCTGGAGTGGTGGCTTAGTGGTTGGAGCGCTTGCCTGGCATGCATGAAGACCCAAGCACCATGTATACAACTAAGTGTCAGAGAAACAAAGGCCAGATGAAGAATTAAATAAAATGACTCTTTCTTTCTATCACTCTGTCCCTCTCTCTAAAAGGAAAAAAAAAGAGTTATCCTAGAGAAGGAAGTCCTACAGGATACTAGCATGATACTAGCAAGAAGATCCACTTCAGATACTTATTTTTGAACATATTTGAAAAGTGTCATAAAACAGTATTAATAACAATAACCGTAGTTTGTCAATTGGGGATCCTGGTTCGTGGCATCACAAAGAATTGAACAAGACACACCAAAGTAACCTGCAGAGTGTAAAAGTAAAAGTAATATTTATTGCAAACGGATGTGGTGGTTCATTTCCCTGTCTTAAAATTAACTCCTTAAAGTGAAAGATAATAAAATGTTTATCATTGTAGTAAGTCCGTTGAAAGTTCAAGAGAAGGAAATAGGCAAATTTCAAATATTCATATTTAATACTTAAAATATTGACATTCACATTTAATACACAGTACAATAAAAATGGATGCTGTTTAGCCTTGACAGCAATTCAGATGTTATTATAAAATATTATTTTATAATTTACCATATAAATAAAACCATATCGCCCCTCTCAGATGTCATAGCTCTTATTGATACTTTTTTAAAATTATCATACAAACTTTAGTCTAAAAAGAATATTTTCCAACGAGGCAGAAAATGACAGATGATTTATGTGCAGCAAAAGCCTGTAATATCGTGGATAATTAAATGAAAATGGTGTTTGTACAGAAGAATATCTAAATAATTAGAAATAAACAGCTCTGTATAATTCTATGTCTCTCAAATAATCAAGTGACATAGCATAGTCAGTGATGACTGAAAAAGTAGTTTTATAAGAGCCTTAATATATTATTGCAAGAATTACTGTAATAAAAAAATACTGTTAGTATATTTTTAAATGTTATCTCCTTATCGGAATATCACTTCTAGAAGGCTTACTATTTGAAGTATGCAAATCCTAAATTGCTCAACTCAAATGAAGTAGCAGTTTAAAACTAAGCTCAACTTAAATCATGCTGACATTAACAAATTAACGTGTTAACAGATTGTTTATTAAATGATTGAATTGTATTTTAACACACATTCCTAGAATATTTTTGCATGAATTTTTCATTCATAAATTTCTAATTATACTTGATTGTAGGTAAATATGGAAACCTAATTCTGGATGTGGAGACTTTTTGTATTCACAGTATATTGTTGGCTCATTTCTTATGGAAATGATAAAAACAGTGATTGAAATTAGGCTGAAGATGGAGGTTTACTCACAAATAAGCATGTAAAGAACATGAAGGGAAGATTTTAACACTCCCTGTGTCTTGAGAGGGAACAGACAAGCTTAGTGCTTGGAAAAGGAGGTTAAGGGAATGATTCTATGATATGGGCCATTGTTTCCCCCACACACTTTCTCTTGTAAAAAACAATTTTCCTGTAGCCCTGCCAGGCTTAAGTCAACAGGACATGTTACATTCCTCAACACACTACCTGTCGCAGGAGAAGTGCAGGCCTGAAATGCTGACAAGAGCACAAGTTACCATGAAGGGTGAACTTTTGTGACCCTTACATGGACCAGATGCCAGAACTCAGGAAGTAAGGACAATTCACCCTAATCATAAAATTTGTGAGAACAGGTTTGATTAGAACTGGAGCATGGGGCCAAGTGACCAGGAGATGGAATGCGCAATGGGGAACTTGAAAGTATGATGTCATCCTGCTGTCAGAAGTTAAGAGGTAGACTTGGGTGGGACTCTTTGGAAACTTCACTAGCACCACCCCAAACCAACCAACCAACCAAACAAAAGCCTCCAAAACTGGAGGGCAGGAGAGGAGTGCTGACCCACTTTCTCCTTTGAGAGTGTCTTCTTTTCTCCTTTCCTTCCTTCTAAACTCATGCCTTATAAACTCATGCCTGATACTCTGAGTGACATGCTTCTGGCATAATTGTAAGAATTGGGGCTTAAAGGGGGGACCTTGATGCCGCTCTGTAACACTGACTGCTCACAGATATATTCTATCAGTTCCAAAGTAACTACGCTAGGAAAATTTGTGAGACTATTATTTGACTTAGGAAAAACAAATCACCATTCTAGAAATTATTATAAGTTCTACTGATGGTGTATTTATATCGTATTTATATATAAACATCTATCCCAGAAAACCCTCATTAATTATGGATGCATACATTATAACTATTTTAAGGCTATAGTTCTTTAGCAGACTTGGGGACTATAAATTGTATGAGTCTCCTTTATTCTTGACGAATGTTAACAATTTGGAAAAACTTCATTCTTTCCTTCCTCTCCTACCCTTCTCTTCATTTCCCTTTCTTCCTTTCTCTTTCCTTCCTTTCCTTTTTATTCCCTTTCACTCCCCCAACACTTTCTTTCTATCTTTTTCCCTGCCTCCTGTTCTTTCTCCACATTTCCTTCTAGATTTTTCTTTCTACCCTCACCCAGAACTCAGAAAAATCAATAAATTAGTAGGAACTGGGGACTACAGGTAGAGTTTTGTTGTTGTTGTTTTTGTTTTTGTGAAGAACAGGCCACTTGGAACTTCTGAGAGCTCATAAATTTGATGAGGCATTCAATAAATACTTTAGACTTGAAAATCCCCTGGAATATGAGGGGGATACTTATCATACAACACATAATAATCCATTGGTGGAGATCTATGAATTTGGCTGCCCTAGAGAGGCGAGGCATAAAGTAAGCAGCCAATGTTGGTGCTACCATAATTCACAAGTTCTCCATTTTGCCTTAGTATGGTATTAAAACACATCTAAAGTTTATTTCACTAATTAATGTAACTTGATCACATTTTGTGATTAAAAATAGATTATTATCTCCAAACTATTCACCTTTTTTTACGTTCATTTTCTCATTTTTATCTGGTTGATTTCCTTCTTGATTGTGATAGATAATTCATGTTGTTTTTCTTTACTGATTTGAGTTTGTTTTCCTCTTGCTATTTTTATAGATATTTCATGACTTCTTGATGCTATATTCTTGTTTTACATATCATACTCATGATCATGTATATTTAAATATTTTATGAAATACTAAAGTACAGAAGATAGTTCTCTATCACCTAATGTACTTCACTTATCTTATAAACAACCAAGTCTCTGAAAAATTAATGGATTTACATAGGTTATATAGTTTCTTAATGAAAGACTTAAAGGTTTAAGATATTTTCCTGAATGTCTCCTCTCATATAGTAACTGTCAATACACTGCATAGTTTAAGGGATCATGGTGATTGTAACATTGGGGTCATCTCTAGAGAGAGACTATTCAGGTTTTAGAAGAGCATATACTTCTAATAAAAAAAAAAAGAAGAGCATGCTGGGGCTGGAGCAGTGGCTCGGTGGTTACAGTTCTTGCCCAGCATGCACGATGAGTACGCGGGTTCAAACCCCAGCACCCATGTACACAACTAAGTGTCGGAGCAATGAAAGTCATGTGAAAAACTCAATAAAAATTGATTCTCTTTCTCTCTCTGTTGTTCTCTCTTTAAAAAAAAAAAAAGAGCATGCTTTGGAAAGGCCATTTGATTAAGGTGGAAAATATGAGAATTGAGAATTGAGATTATTCTAAGAATTAATTTAGGAGGAAAGAAAATGCTAACAGTTCCAAGCAGTAAAAAAGCAAATGAAGCTGGGCAGGATGGAGCATGCTGGTAATCTGAACTTTTCAGTAATCCCAGTGGCTTGGGAGGCTGAGGCAGGAAGGATAATTGCAAGTTCAAAGCCAGCCTCAGCACAGCAACTTAAAAGACCCTGTCTCAAAAAAAAAAAAAAAATCAAATGATAGGCTCACATATCACAAGAAAAAAGATTATAATAGCTTAATAGTTTGAATATTTAAATTTCATGTTATCTTGGGTCTTCTAATATGTCTACTGAACTTCACCCCTACGGAGATGGCTATGATCCATGCCATTAGTCAAAATGAAAAGGTACATGAAATTACATAAACTTAATAACATAAATGCCCAAGACAAAACAAGAAAAACAAAGCAACTTCTTTATATTTTCCCCTTTCTTTTACTTATATAAAGTCTCACAACTCAGTATGATTTAAAAATATACAAATAGGAAGGGACTGCCTGAATTGTTTTTATCTTTTCTCATAGAGAATTGCTTTTAAAGTGAGGGGCAGGGAGAAAAGCAAAAAAAGTTCTACTGTGCAAAAATCACAAATAACAAACCACGGCAAGCCTGTAGAGCAATTGGTACCTTCATGTACTGCAAAATGATTTAGGTGCTATGAAAAAAATTCTAAGAATTCCTCAAAAAGTAAAACGAATTGCCATATGAGCAGTTTTATGTGGAAAAGAATTGAGAACAGGGTTTTGAAAATATATTTGCATATGCACGTTTAATAGCAATGTTTCTTACAATAGCCAAAATGTAGAAGCAACCAAAATATCCATGCATAGATGAATGGAGAAACAAATTACAAGTATATACAATGGAATGTAATTCAGATTTTAAAAGAAATAAAATTCTGACACATACTACAACATGAATAAACATTGAGGATATCATGCTTAGTCACAAGAATACTTTGAGGACATCATGCCTGTCACAGAAAGACAAATTTTCTACTTTTATGAATCTAGATAAGTTAAATTCATAGAAACCAAAAGTGGAATGGTGATTGTAGGAGCTGGAGGAAGATGGGGATGGGGAGATGTCATATATTGGGTATGTAGTTATAGTTTTGCAAGGTGAAAAATCTCGGGAGACTGGGTGTAATCAATATTGTGAATATACTTGACACTACTGAACTGTACACTTAAAATGGTTAAGATGTTAATCTTTTATGTTTATATATTGCTCTGGATTGGATAGTGCCCCTTCTAAATAAAACTCAAGATGAATTAGTTGTCATTGTAACAGTGTAACAGAGGTAGGAATTTTAAGAGGGATCAGACCATGAGGAATATACCTTCTAGGCCATATTATTGCCATTAGAAAGAATGACTTCAGTCATCTTTTGTGTCTCTGACCTTCTTGTACCATGGGATGGTTCACCAAGAAGGCCTTCACCAGATGCTAGCACTTTGATCTTGGATGTGAGCCAAGAACAGAAATTTTTCTGTTCATTTAAAATTACCCAGTCAGTGTTACTCTGTGATAACAACACAAAATGGACTAAGACAATATTATACAACAATTAAAAAGAAAAAGAAAAAAGAAAAAATTCTCAAATTATGAGGGAGGAGATAAATGAGAAAAGCATGATGTTCAGAAGACCTTCCTGAAATCATGGCAGGAGTTGAAAGTAGAGCCTGGGAAAATGTGATGAACTTGCCTCAAGAAGTCTTCCCAGTTCCTGTGAGTAAAGCAGGGAATTGTTTGAGACAACCGACTTGATGTTCTCTTAATGAGAACTGGACCATCCTAACTTCCCCATACAAAATAAACATGTAATATTTACTGTAGTTATTACCTTAGTTTACACCATGATTTCTAGTGGTAATCAAGAGCTTCAGTTTCCCTGCCTTGCATGTAAGGTAAGAGTGGGGCAGATATTAAAATGTAAACAGAAAAATTTTAAAAAATTATTTCAGATAGTGATAAATATCGTGAATGAAATATACTAAGATGGGAAGTGATGCAGGGGCTGTGGTGCAGAGAGCTAATTATGAAAAGACAGAAATGGCATGGTGGAACAGATAAAATAAATAAAAAATAAAATAAAATGTAGATAATTAAAAAAAATGGCTGGCCTGGTGGAAGGATGCACAGGATCAAGCTATGTGTAAATCTGCAGGAAACACATTTTAGGCATAAGGAAGAGCACAATTTTATCTCATTTTAGGATTATACTAACATCATTAGTAGCAATAAATCACATTGTTGAAATAAACAGACATTTATCATCTGATTTTATACAGGCCAAATAGAACATCACAAACAAAAGAATATTCTCTTAATGCATTGAGGACATATATTTATTTTTTCCACTTTAAAACTGAAAATACAAAGAAGAAAAAGGAATAATCATTTCTATAAAAATGAGGAAGGGATAGAACACAGGAAATGATGAAAGGAAAACTAACGTCTTTGTCTCCATCTTCTGTGAAGAAAAATAAATTTCCAGGACATGGAGATATTGGGTAGATTAGGTTATGGAAGATTTCTAGACTGTCAAATGGATGATAAAGCATTGCAAAGCAATTAAGAAATCAACACTAAGAATGTATTCAAGTTTAATAACAGGCAGATTCTGAGCATTAGAGATAACAGCTTAACACCAAATGCAGATAGTTCTAGAGTAAATTTTATCTGTGAGGAAGTAAAGCTGTGATCAGTAGGAGCCACCACTAGGGTTAAAGGAAAAGCTGTGCCGTGTTAATACTATGCGTGATCTCATTACCAACCAGGCTGCAATATGAAATGTTAAGATAGGGTTTTCACCAAAATATCTGATGAATTCTGGTAGTAATTTTATGAACAAGTATTTCAAAATGACTTGCTGACCAGCCATCATTGATAACTGTTAAAGTGGTTTATGACTGAATGAATCAGAAATTATTGTTTTTTTTTCAATAGTAATAAGACAGGAAGAATAACTCTTGCAATTGTTGCAATTTTCTAAGACCTTCCTTTTTGGGGACTGTGTAATGGTATGCTGTCCAGTTCTCTGGATGATTAATTAGGAGAAATGTGCGTCATCAAAACTGAGTTATTTTGTTAAAAACTTGTAAGGTTGCTCAAAATAAAAAATAATTAAAAAAAAAGACGAAGAATGTTATACAAAAGAAAAGTACGCTAAAGAGCTATCTGCTCTCCCATGTTTACTGAAGCACTATTGACAATAGCCAAGATATGGAAATAACTGAAGTACCCTCAATGGCTGAGTGGAAAAACAAAATGTGACATGTATACAATGAAATAGTATTCCACTGTAAAAAAAATAATAACAATAATGAAATTCTGTCATTCATGACGACATAGGTGATTTTGAAGGACGTTATGTTAAGCGAAATAAGCCAAACACAACAACAAACAGTACATGTTCTCTCTCACGCAGAAGCTAAAAATGTTGATCCTATGGAAGTAAAGAGTAGAAGGGAAACAGAAAATGGGTAATGAGTACTAAATTGCAGCTGGATATGAGGAAAAATCTAAGTGTTCTATGGCATAAGAGGGTCACTATAATTTACTATATGTAAAAACATCTAGAAGCAAGGAGATTTTGAACACTGTCGACACACATGCGAATACTTACAACAAAAATGATAAAAGTTTGAGGTGATGGATGTGCTAATTACCCTGATTTAATCATTGCACTTTACATTCATGTATCAAAATATCACACTAAGATAAATATGGAAAATATTATGTGTCAAATAAAACACAAAAGCAGCCTCCCTCAAAAAAAAAAAAAAACTGAGTTATGGACAGAACCTAGCAAGATGATATTTAACCGGGGGAAAGGTAAACTCCTTGGTGTTTATTTAAAGGAAGCAATTGAGTAAACATAGAGTGGGGAACATAGAACTTAGTTGTAGTACTTGGCAGACTGTTCATGTAATGCGAGTCAAGTGTTTTGTGTCTATCTGTAATGTATGACTAATCTTTGCATAGTCACAGTAGGACTGTCACTGCCACCACAAGGCAGACCCCTACTTTGCAGTTTTTGAATTAGAACAGTTTTGATACATTTGACAACAAGGGGAGAGGAAATAGGCAAAAGAAGAAACTCTAGTTTTTTTCATATGTAAAACCAAGTGGAAGTGGGGTGGAAGGCTGGCTCACTGGTTAGGACGCTTGCCTGGCATGCACAAGGACGAGAGTTCAAACCCCAATAACACGTACACAACAAAGTGTTGGAACAATGAAGGCCACACGTGATAAATTGATTCTCTTTCTCTTTCTCTCTCACTTTCCCTCTCTCTTTAAAAATGAACAAACAGAACAAGTGAAAGTATTGAATATGTTTAACTTGTAGAAATAAGAATAATTTAGTTACAATTTACAAATATCTGGAATTCATCAGATAGATTTAAAGATGACTAATGGTCATATATTGTGTTCATGAGTTCTTAAAATCATAGTTTACTCTGACCACTGCATGACTGTATGACCTTGGGAAAGTAACAACCTCTTTAAACCTTATTTGCCAATCTTTGAATTGCAATTAAAAACTATTAAATTAAGTTGTGATTGGAATAAATTAGATAATATATGTAATGAATATAAAACTACTATGACATCATCCTTTTATAAGACTGCTAATTGCATCATATTTTTATTATAAATTTGTGATATGCTTAGAATATCTGATAGATGAAATTAAACCTACAAAGATGGGGACAGATTAGGATATAATTGTTATTTAAATAATATTTCATATTTATATGAGAATTTATTTTATAAGTAGCTTGTGAATATTTTTGTCTTGGGAGGGCTTTTGCTTTCTAAACAACATTATAGTTACCGAGACTTGAGTAGCAAATATTCAGAAAACAAGAACCATCAGTATCTCTTGATTAGGCAAACAAATCACAATATTATTTTGAAAAAGTCCTAACTTTTAAATTATGAAAGAGTTTGGATAATAGTAGATTATTAGGAAATACTTGTGAAAAATTGCCACCAACCCTATCATTTGCCTTAACCAAGCTTAGTACAAATTCCAGAATAAACAATGTGTGCAATGTCAGACCTTGTTTTGAATAAGCAAATAGTAAAAACCTTCCATCTCTAAACATCTCTACCCCAAAACGCCACTAGAGTCTATCTTCAGATATTGCTATAGAAACCCCATTAAAGTATATTTCAGAAGTTTTCTAAAATTTTTAAAATATTTTTTCAAGTTGACATTGAAAATCCTTTTTTTTTTTTTTTTTTTGGTAATTTCAGAAACTTAGGCAGTTCTTTGTAGAAAACAATTTCTTTACTGAGTCACTTCTTAATTTCTTTTCCATTCTCAGTAATTGAAATTTCTTTAATTTTTACATATTGGTGATATTTTCCTCTTAAATCTATTCCTCTTTTGATATGAACTTTGGAATTAGACCCTTTATGCAATTACGATAGCTTGTGTCCTCTTTTTGACTCAATAGTATAATTTTATTACTAAAAGTATAATAAATTATTTTTCTGATTATTCCATGATTTAAAAATCCTTTTATGTCTTATTCAGTTAGGGAAAATCTTCCACTTAGAAATTTTCCTTATGATGTAAATAAAAAGCTGACCTTCATTTTTTTTCCTTAGACCTATTGTTTATATCAGTTTTTGCTGATAATTCCTTAGGGACAGAGTCTGAATCATAATACAGCTGTTTCTTTCACTTATAGTTTAGTCCTTTCTTTTGTGTCAACACAAAACAACTTATAAATGCTTTATACATAAATGTATTTGTAAATAAAACCGGTATCAATGAAAATATGTGTTATAAAAAGATAGCCCTATCCTCAAAAAATTTTAATAAAAGGATCACACATCTGATATTCAGCAGAGTAATCCAATTTAAGCCTAAGAAGGTAGGTTAGTGATCCAACAAAATCTTCTCTAAAACCTCTGCTCAATTTCACTTTTCACAAGTAAAAACTGTATACAAAAAACGGGGTTCAGATTTAAAACATTAGGTTAAAAAAAAGACTTTCTTGATTCAATAGTATTTCTTGAAGACTACCTTGTGACTTACAACATAATCATTTTTTGTTCCCATATGCTGAAATCAAAAACATTGAGCTCTTCCTCAACGTGTATAATATTTTAAGTGTTTTGTTCAAATACTCTGTACTTGTACCTTCAAGTATTTTATTGATTTATCTATTTTTATTATAATCCTGCCTACTTTTGTTTTTTATATTTAGAAGCTATATGGCTAAATACATATGTTTTCAGAATTATTGTAGCCTTTAATTTATTTAGTTTTAAATTTTGTTGAGATGGTGTTGTACAATCATAAATGCATACATAATGACAATGATAATGCCCCTAATCCTAATCCAGAATCACTCGTACATCACCCACACCCAAATCTCTTGACTCTTCTATAATTCTTCCTGTAACAAGTATGTCTCTCTCTTTCTCTCTCTCTCTCTCTATATATATATATACATACATATATATACCTAAAGTTCTCAAACTTCAAACATATTAAGATTGCATTTATTAATATTTCCATTGATATTTACTTCTCGTCCTATATTCCTTTTCTTTGTTAATGTTCCTAATATGATTCCATTTATCTAAGCTCTTTAGCTCTGACTCATAGAACCTAGCACTTTTATATCTACTTTGTATCAACCTCTATTAAATTCCATATAATTTACTCTTGTCTCTACTTCCTATTCCTATTCTTAATAAATCCTGACTTAGTCTTGAAGAGCCACAGGATTAACCAAATAATTTTCTTGCTCTTAAATCTTAAATGGTACCTCACAGCCTATTGAATAACACCCAACATCTCTGGCTTAGTATCAGGCAGCTAGTAAAATGTTTTGTACATATTTTGTTTTGCTTTTCCTGTATACTCTTGCATTGAAACCAGGATTCACAAGAGCTTGTCCTCAAATTGCCTTTCTTTATGGTGCAGTTCAAACTTCGGGGAATCTTTCATTGCTCTTGTTTATATTGCTCAGTAGCTCTCCCCATTTTAGATTATTTTATTTAATTGTCATTTACTTTAGCATTTTATTCATATCAATGCTTAAATTTTAATAGCTACTTAAACCATTAAAATTTTATAAACAGGAATTATTATTAGAGAAATAGGTATTTCCACTTCATTAAAAAAAAACAAACAAACACGGGGCTGGAGCAGTAGCTCAGCGGTTTCGGCGCTTGCCTGGCAAGCACGAGGACCCGGGTTCAAACCCCAGCACCACGTACACAACTAAGTGTTGGAGCAACTAAGGCCATGTGAAAAACTAAATAATGTTGTTTCTCTCTTTCTCTGTCTCTCTCACTGTCCCTCTCTCTTAAAAAAAAAAAAAAAAGCAAATTGGGTGGGAGGAGTGGAGGTTATGTCTCCCCACAATGTGGGCACGCCATCTAGTGACATCCCCACCACACTACAAGACGTACCTCAGGTTTGAAGTCTGAGGATCCATCTTCAAATTTTCCTAAAAGAAAAATGTCCAAACACATGTCCCCCCTTATAAGATAGTGTCATAATAAAAATGTCGTGTATTTTTGCATGAGATTAATCACCGTATATTAATTAATTAGTGGTTGATTATATAGATGTGCTTAAAGAAATGGATGCACCTAAATTTTTCACTTGTACAAATATTAATCAATGATGTATATGAATTCAGTATCAAAGATGAAATTTAGAGGAATGCCTGAAAATTTGGATAAATGTATGATAAAGTGTTAGCGTTTTTTACTCTTGAGATGACATACATAATGTATTAAGCAGAGTAACATCAATAAGCACTAGCTGATGGAAGAAGCATAAGCCTTGGCAACAGATGGCTTGCTTTTTGCAACTCTGTGACTTGAAGCACAATACCTAGTCACTAAAAATGACTGCTGTCATATCTTAAAACATGGTGACAACAACATCTTCATTATTAATATAAGGAAGATATATATATATGTGTGTGTGTGTATATATATATATGTAAATGTTTTAATGATTATTGTCCTATTTTCTTTTTAATGATGTGTATAGAGACATATATTTTATTTCATTTAAAAAACTTCTTCTTTATACATCCTCAATTTGTTTCTTTCATATTACAGAGTGCAAATATTGCTAGATAACATTACTTTCAATACCTGGGGGAATATTACATACCTATTTAGTAAATGTATGATCAGAAAATTATAAAATAATTCATCAGTATTAGGCATTAAACGCTTATATTATATCTGTTTTAAAAGTACTCAGAAAAGTGAGTTTTTCATACTTACAGCTTTCCAGTTGCATTATACATGTTTGTACATCCATTGGAAAATTCTTGAGGTCCATTGGACATGAAAGTGTTAATGTTAATCTGAAAAAAATTCAGAGTAATTATTTTAAACGAAATTTATGACTTCATATTAATATTAGGGAAAACAGTGTTACTTTGGTAGTTGCTAACATCTATTCAGATGAAAATTCCTCCATTTATATGTTACTTACTATGAAATAACTATATCTCTACACATAAATGTGGATTTTGGGGAGGTAAAAGGAAGATAGTTGTATTTATAAAGATTCCAACCCATTTATTTATCTATCGATTCATTTTTAAATCACTTTAGAAATGACTGTAGGTATCTAGAATAGGTCTATACTTAAGAGATCCCCAAAAGAGAAATTTGAAGGGTTCTCTATAACATTAATACCCAATGCCAAAAGGTGCATTTCCTCCAAAATCACACTAAAAGAATATTTGAGAGGAAAGGAGATAGGGGAAAGTTGAGTTTTAAATATGGAAAAAAAAAGGGTTCAGAGAAGCAATCTTATATGACAGTTTTCAGTCATCTTTATAACCCCACCAAGGAAATTGTCAGTGAATATCCAGAAGTAATAGTGGAATAAATAAATCTGGAGAGCTTGAAAGTTTAGTTAGTAGAATTAGGTTCACTGTTATGGGAATAGGGCACTTCACCAGATCTCATCAGGGTTAGGAAATAGTCTTCTGTTATCAATGATATTATTCCATGTTTATCAAACAAATTAATGATTGTGCTTCACATAAAGGATAACATAATTGGTATAAACCAGCTTTCTGCCATTGCAAAGATTCTGCCCTCACTTTCGGGGAGTATTAGTATATTGGTATTCCAGATAATTTATCAACCTTGAACACTTTAGTTTATAAAATTACTGTGATGTCTTCTGGGTTTTTCAAGAGTTCACATTTACTGACCTGGAGAGGAGGGGTAGGGGGAGGTACAGATTCAAACTCAGCATTCTTCAAATGAAGTTCTTTTCCTGAGAACTCTCTAACTAGTCTCTTTTATTGAAACTATTCCCACTGAAATTCAGTGTATCAGTGACTACTCTAGGTGGTTTAATTTACCTAAACTTTGTGACCACAGACACAACAATTCAACCTACCCACATTGTAGTTTTCTCATCTCTAAAATGAAGATAATAATAGTGCATGGAATGTGCTTAACCAAGTGCTTGACACATAGAAAATGCACAATAAAATATCTGTTATTAATGATTATTAGTATATTTCACCATTCCTAAATATCCCCCATTCTCCCTTCCCCCAAATACTAAATTGTGGGCACAAAGATAAATTAAATCACATGTAAGCACTATTTAAGCTTTAACAAAAAATAACTAGTAACTCTTTTAAATATAGCTGCATTCTTCAAAATGTCATTTTTATGTAGACCACAGGCATAAAGTTATAATGGTGTATCTTCTGTAGTGAATACCTTGGTGTGTTAAGCCCAATTAGCATAATTTGGGAGACATAAATGGACAGACATGGAGCTGGTGAATTTTTAAGAGTCTCAGGAGGATCATTTGGTGGTTCAATTGAGTCAGAGCGCCTAACACACTAAAATAATTCATAGAGTTCTATATTCAAAAGCAGTGTTTCTCCTGCTACAGCTAGTTCAAACAACTCTGTTAAATAACTGTAGATTTACAAAGTTCTCTTTCAAAAAGGATATTGTAAGATTAAGTGGACACAGTGTTCTCTGCCTTGTGAAAGGGTTTGTTAGAGGAGTATGCACAGGTACATTTTGAAATGTACAAACATTAATTTTCCAAATGTCCAAGGGTCTTGGCCAGCCAGGTTCAGAATTGATTTGCAGAATTCTCTGACCTTTTTTATGGAAATAAATGGCATTCTCAGAATCCTTTCCATGTTTTCATCATGCATGTGATATCAAATTCATATCCTAACTATTTTTCTGGCATAAAATGAGAGACATTATATAATTCTAAATTTAAAAAATAGCACTTGAAAGGAATTACTTGGCAAAGTGAAACATAGCTTGTAGAACTCCTAACATAAATCATATCCTGAAAGAATCTATTTATTTACTTTTCTTTTTATTTAATGTATAACACAGTTGCTTCTTTAATAGCATATTGATGAAAAGTATGTCAAATTGGTGGTTGTGATAGTAAATTTCTTTGTCAAACATTAAATGTAAATTAAAGATATGTCCTGACCACAGCAAAAGAAAATGAAATCAAGAGGCAATTATTCATATTTTACTGTTTTGAAAATGAATATCTTCTTGTGTAAGGAGGATACCATGTTCTTTTTCTGAGAGGAGACAGATAAACAGGATAGTGTTTTTTATTTTCCCTTAAGAAGTCTTGGCTTGGGGCTGGAGCTGTGGCTTGGTGGTTACAGTGCTTGCCTGGCATGCCCAAGTACGTAGGTTCAAACCCCAGCACCCATGTACACAACTAAGTGTCGGAGCAATGAAACCCATGTGACGAACTCAATAAAATTTGATTCTCTCTATCTCTGTCTCTCTCTCGCTCGCTCACTGTTCTTCTCTCTTTAAAAAAAATGAAGTCTTCGCTTAGTGAAGTGGTAATATTAGAAAACTTGATTATCATCTGTGACAATTGACATCATTAAAATTTCATTTTTGACTATTTTTTCAAAAATCATTACCTATAGTATGTTGCCTAAGCTACTAGTTGAATTTTAAAAAATGTATTCTGACTCCATTATAGATTTTTTGTGAAAATAAATATTTTAATAAGTTCTAGTATTTCTGAATTTGGTATCTTAAAGGCAATGGCCTCTTAACTGGCAGTTCAATCACTTTTGAAGAATTAGTAAGTTGACATATTTATAATGGTTATAAACATTATGACAGTGTTCCAAATACTTCATATATGATAGTTCATTTATTCTGTACTACAAACTTACAAGATAGGTAAATGATATTACCCTTTTTATAAATAAGGAAACTTAAAGGATAAGTAACACAGCTCATATTACACAGCAGAAGTTGACAGAGCAGAATTTGAAACCCTGGGAGTGCGGTTCTAGATTTCATACTCTTAACATTTAAGTACACTGCCTCTCAAAAGCAGTGGAACAGTTTTCATGAAAATAGATTTTGTAATCAACATGATGTTTTAAATTTTATGTTTTTTATAATACAAGAAGTGATGCAATATATACACTATTATTAAATTTGAAGCAAGACAAACATAAATAATTCTTCCAAAAAGAAATTAGACAAATGTAATTAGACTATAGAAAATATAAATAGCATTTATGCAGAGACCTTATATATTTGAGTGATTTGGAATTTGATTATAAATGATTTTATACATAATAACTCTTAGAAGAGATTAGACTAAAAAGGATATTAGAATTAGTTTCTATGAACAGTTCTGGAGTTTTGTTGTCATCTGATTTTAGAGGCAAACATAAATCTCTTCAGCCCATCACTAAAGTGATCTCAGTATTAATGATGGTCCTTTGAGGAAGCTGATGTAAGCAAGCTATGAACCTCTTCAGAATAACACACAATTACAAACATGGCAAATTCACCTGACATCTATTTTGTAGCATCTAAGCTCATTTTCCTTGAATAAACAACATTTTTAAAAAGTATTTGTTGAAAAAAGTTTGCTTTTCTATTTAAAATCAAAGTTTATCAATGTTAAAAATACATGTTACAAAAGTAGACTTTAATCCTTTGCACAAATTTCAAAGAAAGGGATAAAATAAATACTTAGCTTAAATGCTGTTAAATAAAATTGAAATTATTTTATGTTTTGAAAAGTTGTTCTTTATAACATGTTTGACATGAATTGTTCCCTTCTTACTTTATTTTCAAAGCAGTAATGCTTCCACAGTACGAGTAGTAAAGTTGTAACTGGGTGATTTTATTAATAAAGTTAGCAATATATGTGATGCCCATGATGGGCTTCTGTTTATTTTATAATAAGGATATTGCTGTTCCTGTTCTACAAGTGACAAATCTGAGGTAGAGACAACTCAGAGCTGATTTATGGCTCCTAGAAAACATCAGAATTTATCCTGTTTTTCCTTTTCTTTTTTAGAAAGACAAAAATAATATTTAATATCAGTTCTATGCCTGGCATCATGCTAGTGTTTCACATTCATTCCTTCAATCTCAGGGTAATATCATCAGTACAATACATAGAAGAAAAATGAAGTTTTCAGAAGTAAAGAGATAAGCCCCAAGTCTCAGCTGATAATTAGCATAGCCTGGATGTGAGCTGGGAGATATAGTCTTCCTTAAGCTCCTTGTTCTCCTACATCTCCTGCTGGACATGCTGAGACTGCAAAGCCCTGGCCATTGCTTTACCTGAGCAGTCTCAGGGTTGTTTATTCAGGTGCTCATTTCCATAGATGAGATAACATTGTTCACTTGTACTGAGAAGTCTTATTTATAACTTGCTTTAAAAGTAGTGGATTCTCCAAATTCGACTATGAACATAGTTGTGACTTAGACCCATTGTATGTACTGTGTCTATCTAAACACACACCATTGTTCCAGTGACACTTGAAGGCAAGGGACAAGTGAGGCACATATGCTGATAATCCATGCTGCTAGCTTACAGTGAATAATAAATTTCTTTGTCTCTGACTTGGTAGTCTTGTTTCTTTAGTCAGCATCCATGAAATAGTGATAGGCCAACCTTAAAATCCCAGACTTGTCAATCTGGATCCATGTGTCTGGCTCCAAAGACCTTACTTGAAAGGAATTTTTATTAAAAATCCATCAATATAATTCATGTATTCGTTTAAAAGTTCAAACAGTTCCATAAAACATATAAAAATGTTGTGTGCTTGTTATACCCATCTATATACTCAGTTTTAGCTCCTCAGGGGCAGCCTTTTTAGCTAATGTTCATATTCCTATATGTAAGTTGCTATAATATTATGGTTGGTTTTTAAAATATTTGAAATCATCTATTAATTTCCAACAAGAGAGATATAATAATTTATTTTTCTTAACCCATATTCCATGTTTGCTTAATGCTGCACCAGTCCTCCAAATTTAGTTATACAAACATTTATAGCCAAGCAAATACTGCGTGTTTCCATATTATGAATATGTAATTATTATTCATGGTTAAGCCTGGTAATTTGTTATAATTATTGCTCTTGTATAACATTTTGTTTTCCTTGGTGTTAATGTGTGCTTCATTTTAACAATTTCTTCAATTGTTATATTGAGACTGCTTCAAATTTGACTCCCCATCGAAACTACAAAATCATTTTCAGTCAGTTCTCTTTTTTATGGAAATCACTCTTCAAATTTTTTCTATTCTTCCTTTCCAGGCTGTACTGAACTTTTATAGTAATGTTTGGATTTTTCACATGGTTTGGATTTTTACATTGTACTTCTCTATATCTTGATTCTGCCTTTGGGGAGATTTCTTTACTTCACCGTCCAAACATGATGCTGATGTTTTTCTCCCTCTTTGCTCTCGTTATGCACTGAATGTCTCCCTTTTTTCTTTCGTGGAAGTGCCTTGTTTCATGCCTGCAGCTGTCTCATTTGTCCAGACATTTTTCTTATACTATTTTCTGCTTCCTGTACTTTCTTCTGAGTAATTCTTTTTTCGTTTTATTATCTTTTTTCCCTACTCCCTGTGTGTTTCTCTGGTCTCTGCTTTTTTTAAAAAAAAAATTGCAGAATGTCTACAAGTGTCTATTTTTTTTTTATAGAATGGGGGACAGTGAGAGAGGGAGAGAGAAAGAGAATCAATTTTATATGTGGCTTTCGTTGCTTCAACGCTTAGTTGTGTATGTGGTGCTGAGGTGCGAACCCGCGTCCTCATGCGTGCCAGGCAAGTGCAGCAATCGCCGAGTCACTGCTCCAGCCTATGTAAGTGTCTATTTTTAAGAATGAGACTCTAAAAACTGTTTTGTGCTCAGTTAGTACTGTCTGCTCAGTGCTTCCTCAGTTTTCAGCATCTGTAGGTCTTTTTATTTGGGCAAGTCAGTTTCCACAGAGATTGATTTTTGTATCTGTTGCTTTGTGTAAGTATAGGTATAGGTTTCAACATTTTAGGGTTGGCAAGGGGTGTCACCATGTCCAGTACAGACTTCAGATCATCATCATCACCATCATCTTCATCACCATAGTCATTTTCTTCATGTGAAGCCTTATGACAAGTACCAATTGTGCCAGGTGTCTCTGCTGCGGAAGTTCCTGAAATAATTTCTCTGACATTTTCTGTCTTCCTGCTTTCTACCCAGGTCAAAAGGGAAAAAAGCAGCCCTTGGTCAGAAGAGCTGCATTGAGGATCGTTGTTCCTATGGCATTTGAATTATTTTTCTTCAGCTCTTTTCTAGCCCCTACTTTTTGAAGTCCTAGCTTTGTAAAATTTCTAAAAGTTTGAAGCTATTACTTTTTTTCTTTTCAGTTTCCCCCACTTTGGCTTAGACTTTTGCTATCTCTGACTGTTAAGTCACTTTACATAAATATATTCGTTTTAAAATTCCATTAATTAGGTTGTCATCACTTGTCTGCTGTTGATTTCTCCATTACTGTCATCCTTCTGTATATTAATGCCATTTTTATCTCTTATTCATTTCACTTCATTGTTGTAGTGGGGTTTAAGGAGGAACTGCAGATAAATGAGTTGGGCTTTCCAGGACAATCTGCTGTTTTCTTTAAACAAGCAGGAAAGTCAGGTCTAGCATGAAATATCACAGATGCTCCATTTGTAAAATGAATAAGATATTTTTCCTCTAAAATAATTTTGTTAGCAAAGGAAGAAGATTTGAAGCACTAGAAGATTTCAAAGTCCTGTGAGATTTCCAAACAACTCACAAAAATAATTTCTTTTCTTTGATCATGTGATTAAGGATTTAGCAAACAAAGATTAAAAGCAGAGGGACCATCTGTTTCATCTGTATTCATACTGAAACACAAAACATGCATTTCTGATTTATTCTAAAGCTTTCCTCCAAATAGTAGAGGAAATATGAACTATTCATAATGGAAGACAGTATTTATAAAATACACAAATTCAATTGTACTTCTCTATTTCATGATGGAAAATTTCCAACGGACAAAGTAACAAGGTCTCACTAACTGTGAAATCATTTAATTTTTCAATAACATACATATACTTTAGCATTCTTTAATATAATGCATTTGAATTGGATCAATTAAGTATTTTAGTATAGCTATTGTTTTGAAGTTACACAATCTCCTTAAAAAAGGTCCATTCTATTTGACAGATTTTTAGGATAGACAGAGTTAATTGCTTTAAGCTTTGAAGACATGTTCTAGCAAAAGCTGTCCACTTATAAAATTTCTCTAGCTTTTATATTCTGTTGTATTCAGTGATGAGGGAAAAAACTAGTACATTTTTATGTTGACATTTCCCAAATTCAAGAAGATTTATAGATGAACATCCATAATTAGATACATTTAACACAAACACATTGTATTTCAATGGAAATGGTCAAGACATTCTAACTTTGTAAAATGAATACTCTATGTTTCCTGATGATATATTTTTACCACTTGTGCCACCTAAGACCTATCTGAAGTAAATCAGTACTTCATAAAATAATTAAAACAAAATGATATTTTTCACAAAGATAATTTTGAATTTAGTAGGGAAGAAATGTCACTTGTTTTACTGATATTCTGTCATGGATCACTTGATAACCATCATGAATCCACAGTATAGTGTCAAGGACCATGGCCTTAGGTTAATAGACTTTGTCATTTATGATTCATAAGCAATATATAACTCATTCACAAAATTCAAACAATACAACTTAAGTCTAGAAGAACCTATAGTTCCCCTTTATAACTGCACAAATATCACTGTTTATTTCCATAGCTTCGTTATTCTCAATCAGATGTTGGACATTCATGTAAATATCTTGTACAGATCCACACACACAATCATGTGTTACTTAACGACAGTCCTATGAAGCACTGTGTGAAGTGATTTGTTGTTGTGTGGCCATCAAGGTGTACTTATATCAACCTACATAGTATACTACAATGCAAATAAAATTCATAATTGTATGCGCTGTAATTTTATATACCTGTCAGTGTTATAGGTTTGTTTACATGAGCACCACCACAAACACGAGTGCAGTAATGACTTTATAATGGCTACAGTGTCACTAGGCAAAAAAACATTTCATTTTTCAACTCCATTATACTCTAGGATCATATATGTGGCTTGTCATCAAAATTCCATTATTCAGTGCACAACTGCATGTGCACTTTCACATCGTCATGCTTACACATATAGAACATTTAGATAAAATAAGGATAAAACGTTTCTTTTAAACGTGTGTTTTATACATCTTGTAGGCAATTTCTTATGAATGCATCTGTCTCATACAAGTATTTCATGATATGGGTCTATCGTTGTTTTCAGCCATGTTTTTATTAGTGACTAAATAGGCTCTTTTTTTTTTTGTTGATGCTATTTCAGTGCTATAGCAGGCATCTTTGTAAATGTAGCTTATGTGAATGGAAGTATAGTTTAGATTCCTAGAAACAGAATTTTCAAATTGAAGGAGAAATTATATATATATATGCATATATATATATAATTTCCCAGTTAATATCAAGTCATATGCCCCCAAAATATAGAAGGCTACACTAAATATAATCAGTATTAATTTCTACCAACATGTTTATACAAGTATTTCCTCATTTTAATGTCATTTCCCTTCTATATCTGTGCTATAATGTTTGCTTCAATTGCCAAATATAATTTAGCAAAACCAATATGAGAAGAAAATATATTGTATTTACCCATATTTTATTTACTGTGTTCTTTTGTCCTTCTTGATATTGCTATGTTCCTTCTTTCACCTTTTTTTCTGTTTAGAAAACTTTCTTAGCAATACTTTCAGAGTAGATTTACTTGTGATAAATTCTTTTGTTTTTTCTTTATTCAAGGTCTTGATTTCACTTTAATTCCTGAAGTATATTTACATTGGGTACAAGATTATAGGATGAGAGTTCCTTTCTCTCAGCACCTGAAAAATATGTATCATTTCTTTCCGTCCATCATGATTTCTGATGAAAAATCTGCTCTCATTCTGTTTTTTCCTCTATAGGTAAGGCATCATTATTCTCTGCATGTTTTCGGGAGTTTGTGTATTATGGGTTTTGGTAAGAATATCTTTAGGTTTACCCTCTTTAGGGGCTCAGATTCTTGAATTTGGGGGTTTATGCCATATGCAAAATTTATAAATGTTCCAGTCATTATGTTCCCCAATATTTTTTAGCTTCATGCCCCTTTCCCTCTTGACCTGTTCCTCTCTACCACCTTATCCAATCTATTATTTCTATGTTGTTCAGAGTTAATATTTTTATTTATCTTATGACTTACTGAATCTTTTCTCTGTCCTCTCCTTTTTCTATTGAGCCCATTTATTGAGCTTTATTTTGATAATATATTTTTTCATTCTAAAGTTTTCATTTGGCTCTACTTTACAGCTTCTATTTCTTCGCTAAGATTTGCCATTTTTCATTTGCAACAAGCATATTTGTAATTGCTCATTAAAATATTTTTATCATAGATACTTTGAAGTCTTTTTCAGATATTTAACATCACTGTCATTTTTATATTGGCATGAGTTGATTATCTTTTTTCATTTTACATGAAATCTTTTCTGGTCATTTGTATGGTGCATGATTTTTTATTGAAGCTTAGATGTTTTTATATTACTTTGTTAGACTCCAGATGTTATTTAAATTTTCTGGCTTTCTCTGATACTGCTTCATCAGGGTAAGCAGAGGTACTGCTACCCTATTACTTCCAGCTGGAAATAGAATCAAAGTTTCCTAATCAGCCTATTTTTGCATGTGAGTGGAGAGGCTTTTGGTCAGTTCTGGATATTCCAGTTACCCGTATGACCTTCTATGACACCATGGTGGGAATGGCATCATTATTGCTGGGTGGTTTTATAAAGTCCTGACTTTCCACTAAATTTCTCTGAAACTTCCCAAGCTGTCAGGGAGGTAGTTGGGAGGGGGTTCTTGTTTCTGTAAGGTGACAGTAGCTCTGCATTTGGACTCTACTGACACTGCAGGGTGGGAGGGTCACTACAGCTGCTGGGGCATGAAAATCCAGTTGTTTGTCCTTCCCTGATACCACCTCAGTACAGATATTAGGGTACCTCATTTCAGTCTAGCAAGGGTGGAATGAGCTTTGCTGGCTTAAGTGTGAGTTTGAGAAGAGGTCACATGTTTTTTTCTGCTGTATTTGGCTGGAATGGAGCAGTGATTTATTCTGTCTTGTAAGGGTGCACATTTTTAGCATTCAGTGTTGGTTGGCTACAGAGATTAGGCTTTTGCTGGAGCTAATTTTGTCTGCCTCTGCTGATGTTTCCAGGTTGCCAGATTCTTCATCTTCAAGTCTGGGGAAAATGTAAAAAAGAAAGTCCCAGGAATTCACCCCAACATTATTTCTTAGGTTCAAACATACTTAGCCAGTTCTTGGTCCACCATTGAGAATTTCCTTAAGTTTATTATATGTACTGTATCCAAAAGTTGTACTCAGGTAGAATATGAAAAAGTATACCCATTCCCCCTTCCTACAGGTCAAAGTCTTCCTATCATTTAGCACTTATATTTTTCGGAAAATTTCCAAAAAGGTTCAAAATTTTCTTGCCTAGTCATGGGGTTCACCATTAAGTTATTCATCCATATGGGAGCATACATCTTAATTAGTGATGGGACCTGAAATCTTCTTTATGTCATGTATAGCAATTAATCATCCAGGATTACGCTAGCACCCATTGGTTGATTTTCATAAGTCTGATGAAAGTGTCAGCACTGTTGAGTGATGTTACCCTATCACAATTAGAAAACAACATATGTATTAAAAGGCAATATGTTCACATAAATACGTAAATTGGAAAAATGGTATAATATATTGGGGTGAAGAGATGAAAATCAGACATTATTTATAAAACTACAGAAAAAAGCTTTCAGAATTATTAAGCTTCTAAGATTAAATTTTCATTCTTTCTACTTTATCTTGTATTCTTACTTATTTGGTAGATAAACTCAAAATCAAATATCCCATTTCTGATTAAAAGTTAACAAAAGTGAAAATAAGAGAGATAAAATATAAGGGGTTAATTTTAAGCGTATCTTGATACCTTTTAAAACATGTTATTGATGGCATAAATATTTAAACAGTTTCCTGTTGCATAAGAAGATCATATTCTCTCTTTTCTAAGACAGATGACATGAATTCTGTTCCTGACTTACTTTTTACAACAATTAAGAAAATAACTGTAGGGGCTGGAGCGGTGGCTCAGTGGCTCTGGTGCTTGCCCGGCATGTTTGAGGATGTGGGTTCAAACCTCAGCACCACGTAAACAAGGAAGTTTCAGAGTAACGAAAGCCACATGAAAAACGAAATTAAATTGATTCTTTCTTTCTCTCACTCTCACTGTCCCTTTCTAAAAATACATTAAGAAAAACTAAAATAATTGTAGCTTTCTACAATAAGCACTTCAGAAGCTATTTTAAATATGATGTAAATCATGAAGTATATCACTATAAACTGCTGATTTACTTACTTACTGAATCTGTACCTATTTAATATTTTATGAACTGCCAGTTGAATGAGTTCTAGAGTCCAACTTTCAAAAAATTTTATGATTAATGTTTATGTTTTGTCACTAATATTTTTTTTCAGGTATGAGGACCGAACTCGGGACCTTGCGCCTGCTAGGCAAGCTCTCTGCCACTGAGCTAAATCCCCAACCCCTGGCACTAATTATTGTTATAGTTTGCTATTACTTTCTGAATGTTGCATGGCCTTATGAGTAATGTCTAATGAATAACTATTTTTTCTTTCCAGCTTTATTTAAATTTTATCAACACATTGCTATTTTGCAGCATTTTGAAAAGGATGAAAACTGTACAGCTAGGGTTAAAGTGCAAAAGGATGACCAGAGAAACTCCAGTATATCTGAAAAAGATGTACGCACCTGAGAAATAATTTATATCAAAAGGATTTCAGACGAGGCAACCTAAACATTTCTTCAGTGATAACTATCTAATGTAGGAACAATATACCTATGTATTTAATCACAGTGGGTGACTCAGTTGCCTTTTAATTTATTTTACTGACTCCTGGCAACCTCACTGATGCTATGAATTATATATGTCACTTGTTAAAAAGAATGGGGTTTCTAAGAATTACTCATATAATTCCTGGATCTTGGATGTGAGTCTGTTATTGTTTATCAGGCACTTTTGGAAAATGGTATGTTAAAAGAACTCAAGTGGAACAATGGTGAATAACTAAAAAAATTTAAAACTCTCACCATAAAATAAGAAAAAACTCCATAATTCTCTAATTCACTGAAATCAGGACTTTGTCTATGACTTACCTTATTGAGTAAAGAACATTTCCATTTTTGAATATTCTTAGCAATTTGTTGTCTGTAGTGACTTCATGAAAATTGGCACCCTTTTCATTAGCAAAGAACAAATCAGGCTTCCAAATGGAGTCCAACATGGATGGGTCGAGGTCTAAAGAATCATCAGGATATTCACTATATGCAAGACGAGGATCGTTCCATTTTTGACGAAGAAAGATATTAACCCTGTAATCCTGAGGGGTGGAGGAATTGGGAGACAGAGAGAGAAAGAGAGAGAATGAGAGAGACAGTGAAAGAGACATCAGAGACATTGACATCTTGCTTACCAAAATCCCCTGCATCATCTGATGGAAAAACATTCCATGCTCATGGTTAGGCAGAATCAATATAATAAAGATGGCCATTCTACCCAAAGCCCTTTACAGATTCAGTGCAATCCCCATCAAGATACCTATGGCATTTTTCGGTGATATAGATAAAGCAATTCTCAAGTTCATATGGAACAACAGGAGACCCAGACTAGCCAAAACACTACTCTATAGAAAAGAATAAATAGGGGGTATCTCAATCCCTGACCTGAAATTATATTACAGAGCTGTAGTAGCAAAAACAGCATGGTATTGGTATCAAAACAGAACCGAAGACCAGTGGAACCGAATAGAAGATCCTGAAACAAACCCCCATATCTTTAACTATTTGATATTTGATAAAGGGGGCAAAAGTATAGTGTGGAAGAAGGATAGCCTGTTCAACAAATGGTGATGGACAAACTGGACAGCCATTTGTAGACAACTGAAGCTGGATCCTTATCTTTCCTCCTGCACAAAAATTAAATCAAAATGGATCAAAGACCTGGATATTAAGCCTACAACTTTAAATTTACTAGAAAAAGAAGTTGGGTCAACACTACACCTTATAGGAGTCAGCAGTTTTTCCTTAACAAAACTCCTATGGCACATGCTGTAAAATCAAAATTAAATGAATGGGATGCAATTAAACTAAAAAGCTTCTGCACAGCTAAAGATCTAGTCAAGAGCATCAAGAGAGAACCTACAGAATGGGAGAAAATTTTTGCCTGCTACACCTCGGACAGAGGGCTAATATCCAGAATATATAGCGAACTAAAGAAA